>JAJCXA010000130.1:0-98339 GCA_026770245.1 Clarireedia aff. paspali H2
GCCTACAAGAGGAGATACCTGATCCGCCTACAAGAGGAGACACCTGATCCGCCTACAAGAGGAGATACCTGATCCGCCTACAAGAGGAGACACCTGATCCGCCTACAAGAGGAGATACCTAGTCCGCTTGGTAGAAGAGACTATACTTATAATCGTAATAGATGTTGTGCGATAGAGATGGATGATATCGAGATGGCGATAGAGATGAAAGGATGGCGAGATGGCGATAGAGATGAAAGGATGTCGAGATGGCGATAGAGATGAAAGGATGTCGAGATGGCGATAGAGATGAAATGATATCGAGATGGCGATAGAGATGAAAGGATGTCGAGACAGCGATAGAGATGGAGGGGATATCGAGACAGCGATAGAGATGGAAGTTGAAGAATGTGGAGATGGCGCAGTAGAGAGGACAGTATAAACTTAATGCTACCTAAGTAAGCGAGATTTTGTGATTGGTTAAAAATAACTTTTCATTGAAGGAAATTACGGCGGCCAAAAATTTTCACTTTCCCCACCCATCGGGAAAAATAACACACACGTTTAAATGGCAAGTACCGGCGCCACACGTACACGTCCACGTCGCAACTTGCACTGCACTGCACGTATGAACTGGCAACCCAATTCGCGCGCACCCTTGCTGTGCTTTGTCGTACACTAAGCTCACAGAGCGCACTTCGTTTGCGAATAATGATTAATTACTCAGCTAAAACTATGTCAGTGCGCCGTGTCTGTCCATGGCTGTGGCTTGACCCGTGCTTAACTGCGTGGTGCGCCCCGTTCCCGCCACAGTGCGGCGGGGGTCTTGATTAGTAAGTTGATATTCTCGAGTTCAAAACGAAAGAAGTTCTCGATATTCTACTTCGTCGCTGAACCACGACCTCTCCGGCCAGAGTCCCGCCATAACTTTCACGATGGATTTGAGATTACTTCGCAGACCAGTTAGCGACTACTTCTCTACGAAATCCCAATGCCTGCTGTCTCTGAGTACCCCCACTCGACGACATGAATCTTCATACAGACGCACCAAACAACGCTTGAACATTGCACCACATCCTCACTTCATCCCCTCGAAAGATGCGACACAGGATCATATCATATTCAACCCACCATCCTCGGCTCCATCCGTCATGCACACACCTCTGAAGTTCATTCCTAAAGATGATAAGAGGAGACAGCTTATGGCTGTTACTGCAGAACGACTTAATGGCCCATCGAATAGACTACCACCACCAGCTTTTCAGAAAGAAATGAAATACAAGAGGCATCATTTGACCGAGTCAGATGTTGCAGAGATCAGGAGGCTGAGGGTGACAGATCCGGAAAAATGGACCAGGGCGAAGCTGGCTGCGAAATTCAGTTGCTCATCAATTTTTATCGGCATGGTTGTACAATCGACGCCAGAGAAGAGGGAGCTGGAGAAGGCGAAACTCGAGGCTATAAAGGCAAGATGGGGACCGACTAGGACAGCGGCAAGGGAGGATAGACAGAGGCGGAAAGAATTGGCGAAGCGAGATGGATGAGGAGTGGTGCGGGACGACGGTCATTTATCTTACCATTCGGCGAACCATTTCTGGGCAGAGGAGGAGCATACGCAATTGCATTTCTGGGCGAAGTCACGAGATTTGATTCGCTGTGCATCTTGTGTATAAACCGTTGACTCTCATACTCAATCGTGCGTTTACGCATATTGTAGGATTATATAAGAAAGAATAAGCCTGGAAATGAGGAAACCCTGCTTTATCTCCTCAGTTCTCTTCACCCCACAGCTGAAAAGGAATTTGTCGTTACTGGGACCACCAGCTTATTCGTCAATTATGATGTTCATTCCATTCCTTTTGTGCTCATCAAAATTTCACAAGTACTGCACAGGTCAAAGTTCTGACATCTATTTATCCGGTTGCAGGGAAACATCTGAATTTCTTGATTGATGGCAGCCTAGGGACGTGCCCGCAACCTCCGGCCTTGGGCCGTCCGATATTCATGCTGTGAGTAGTTGGCTTTCTATCAAAGGTAAGTAGCTGTTGATTAGCTTACGTCGACGAGCAAGGCAGAATTTTGCAATGATTATGATTGTGGTCCGAAAACCAACTGCCTGGAAGACCACGCAAGCTGTGCTACTCTTCTAATCCAAACAGACAATATCACTTCTGGTGCCTAGAGCCACTTGGCTCCCAATCCTGGGCTCGACACCTAAGCGTTGGCGTGATATTTGAGATATCTAGTCAGGTTGACTGCACTATTAATTCAATACAAGATCATTGCCACGAAGAAGAGAGCTCTCAACAATCCAAGTTTCAACCTGCGTGACACCACCAAAACGCTCGCCCTGCCAAAATCTAAATATTATGAATATTCACGCGAATTTTACGTCTCTAGAATCGAGAGGCGCCAATAGAACCGCATATGTCGATGACAATAATTTTGGGCCATTTCTCAAAATTCCTGGCAGAGATGCATTCGACTTCACACTTCTGTTCGAAGAAACAATCCTTTCGATCGGGCCCTCGGTTTTGTTGCTATTATTGATACCTCCGAGAGTTCTACACTTGTGGAAGTTGCCTCGTAAGCTATTTGGTGGTCATCTTTTGACGACCAAGATTGTGAGCTATCTAGTTTCTTCATTACAATCGAGTGCTAACCAAAAAGACCCTTCTTGTTATGTTCACCGTTTTGCAAGTCGCCAATGTCATCGAAGTATCTCAGTCATCATGGCAGACCCGTGCGTCACTGGCCGCTGCTCTGCTTGTACTAGCAGCCACGTTCGGACTTTGTATTTTATCTTATTTCGAGCATACTAAGAATATCCGACCAAGCTCGATAATCAGCGCTTATCTTTTTCTTACATTACCCTTTGACGGTGCGCAGTTACGAAGTAGATGGCTACGGGGAGATAATGTGACTGGCAATGGTGTAGCCTCAGCTCTTCTAGCTCTCAAGATTCTAGTCCTTATTTCCGAAGAAATAGAGAAGAGAGGCGTATTGTTTGCACCTTATGCCTATCTTTCTCCCGAAGCGACCAGCGGGCTGTTTTCTCGCAGTCTATTTTGGTGGCTGAACCCACTCTTTCGACTCGGCTTTCGAGGCACAGTCAATGACGGTGGTCTATTCGCTGCTGATGGAAACCTGTTGTCAAGAGCTTGTAGAAGCAGATTTACACGGCATTGGGAGAATCGTGTGTCTTTTTTCCTCGCATTATTGTCATTTCAAAGCTGATAAAGTATGCAGGCACGAAGTATCCCAAAAAGCACACTCTAGTCTGGGTGATGTTGCGAGCCATGTTGCAACCCCTTACAGCGTCGATCCTACCACGGTTGGCATTAATATTCTTTAAATTCATGCAGCCATTACTTATTAACAGAATCACTGAACTTGCTAGTGATCCTGATGCCGAGTCGGCCACCAGAAATGGATGGGGTCTAACAGCTGCGTCGGGACTTGTATACATTGGCTCGGCCATTGCTAGTGCGGCTTACCAACACAAGGCAAACCGAATGGTAACTATGGTCAGAGGCTCGCTTGTGAGTGCTATCTATGTACAAACTCTTGATCTGTCAATCACAAGCTTCGATGAGTCAGCTGCAGTTACTCTGATGTCTTCAGATGTCGAACGGATATGTGCCGCCCTTCAACCGGTCCACACTCTCTGGTCGAGCCCTATCGAGATAGGCTTGGCCATCTGGCTCCTGCAAAAAGAGGTGGGTATTGCTCTCTTCGGCCCCCTATTTGTAACAGCCATAGCAGTATCTGGCCCATTTCTCATTTCAAAGCAAATGGGCAGCGCCCAGAAGATTTGGTTGGAGAAAATCCAGACCAGGGTTGATGCCACAGCGAAAATGCTTCAAGCAATGAAAGGAGTCAAAATGCTTGGTCTCAGCTCGAAAATGTCTAGGATCATCCATCTGCTTAGGTTGGAGGAGATTCTAAAGTCTTTGAAAATGAGGAAACTATTTGTTGCTATGATTGCGTTTGGCAATATGTCTGACATTTTTGCTCCTGGGGCTGCTTTCATAATCTATGTTATTGTGGCTTCCGTCAATGGGCAAACACTTAATGTCTCTTCGGCTTTCACTGCGCTGTCACTTATCACCTTGCTGGTTGCACCTATCCGTGCAACTGTATTCGCAATTCCTCCGTTACGAGCAGCTGTTGGCTGCTTCGATCGAATTGAGACATTCATCACGTCAACTACTAGAAGGGATCATCGGATGTTGTTCCCCCGAGCACAAAGCCAATCAGGAAGTATGTTTGAGATGGGTGGACTTATTGGGAGCACAGCCACCGGGTCTGATATCGAGCTGGAACCTATCCCGCCAAGAATGAACGTGGACAGTTCTTCAGCAGTCATAAGCGTTAGAGAATTGACACTTTCTTGGTCCAACGCAGATATGCCAGTAATTACCGATGTTTCTTTTGATCTTCAACCTGGGAAGATCATGATGGTTGTAGGTCCTGTAGGGTCTGGTAAATCCAGTCTTCTACGAGGTCTTTTGGGGGAAATTCCATCATCCAAAGGAAACGTCTATAATGACCTAGCGCATGCTGCATTCGTAGACCAGACCTCATGGATTCAGAACTGCAGTATCCGCGACAACATTGTCGGAGTACGTGATTTTGAGCCTGAATGGTACGCAACGGTCGTTCACGCCTGCGCATTTGATACCGACTTCGAATCGCTTCCAGAAGGTGACGGTACTAACGCCGGCTCAGCAGGTGCTGCACTTTCTGGAGGCCAAAGGCTGCGTATAGTAAGTTACGTGCTCTTTACTGAGTCTCTTTAACTGCTAACTATGAACAGGCACTTGCACGAGCTGTTTATTCGCGACATAAAATCCTAATCTTAGATGACGTTTTCAGCGGCCTTGATACCATAAGTGAGGATCGGATATTCTCTCGCCTACTCGGAAGGAACGGACTGCTCCGTCGATTAGGTACATCCGTCATACTGGTTACACACGCGGCTCATCGCCTATCCTACGCTGATCATATCATTGCTCTCAGTGCTGAAGGCACAGTCTCAGAGCAAGGAAGCTTCCGAGATCTTCTTGCGAATAACGGGTACGTTGCTGGACTTACAGCACGACACGTATCTGAAACCGACGCCCCGAAAGAAACACTTCCTGGTAATTCAAAGGTAGATGATGATACGCGCCGGCAAAATGCTGCAGCCGATGTCCACCGTCCCGTTGGAGATTGGTCGACATACAAATATTATTTTTTGAGCCTTGGGAGGCTGAATATTGTGGTATGGGCATGCTTGATGCTGTTTTACTCGATGCTATTACAATTTCCAAGTGAGTTTGCTACAATACTTGTCCGAATACATGCTAAAGATGAGTAGATCTCTGGATCAAGTTTTGGACGAGTGCGATTGCCACACATGGCAATTCGGTCAATGGTCAGTACTTGGGCATACTAGTTGCTGTAGAGTGCGCTGCTATGGCCACGCTCATGGTTCTAACTGGCATGCTCCTGACAAAAATGATACCCCGCTCGGCAGCCTACCTCCACGAGCAACTCCTTGGGGCTGTGGAAAACGCACCGCTGTCTTTTCTCACTTCTACGGACACCGGACAGATTGTCAACAGGTTTAG
This sequence comes from Clarireedia aff. paspali H2, assembly GCA_026770245.1. Taxonomy (NCBI): domain Eukaryota; kingdom Fungi; phylum Ascomycota; class Leotiomycetes; order Helotiales; family Rutstroemiaceae; genus Clarireedia; species Clarireedia aff. paspali H2. The sequence goes on from JAJCXA010000130.1 coordinate 5,595, forward strand.
CCAAGATTTGTCCGTCATCGACTCCGAACTTCCAATCGCCGGCTTAATAGTTGCGAACAACGTCTTTATGGGCATATTACAAGCCATTCTCATCTGCATTTCGGCGTCGTATTTCTCTATTGCTGTACCATTTGTGTTGACCGCAATGTACTTATTGCAGAAGTTTTATCTACGCACATCACGTCAGATTCGGTTGATGGACCTAGAAGCGAAGGCACCACTTTACAGCAACTTCTTGGAAACTCTTAGTGGTTTGGTCACAATTCGAGCATTTGGATGGACCACAGAAATGGAGGAAAAGAATATGGCCCTACTAGATGCATCTCAACGACCGTTCTATCTTCTATATTGTATCCAGGTATGGCTGATGTTGGTTATCGACCTGCTGGTAGCAGGCCTGGCCGTCATTCTGGTTGCACTGATCGTGAAATTACGGCAACATACTGATGCTGGGTTCGTTGGGCTGGCTCTTGTGAATATCATGTCATTTAATATGACTCTATCTGCAGCCATCATACATTGGACTGCTACCGAGACTTCACTGGGCGCCATTGCCAGAATCAAGTCCTTCGTGGGTAACACCAGGTCAGAACATCGTCCCGAAGAATGCCAAGAAGTACCGCAGGACTGGCCATCAAAAGGTGAAATTCTTGTCTCGAACATCTCAGCATCCTATGCATTGGATCAGTCTCCCGCTATCTACAATATCAGCCTCGCCATCACTGCCGGTCAAAAAATTGGAGTTTGTGGACCTTCTGGCGCCGGTAAATCATCATTTGTGGCTCTCCTTTTACACATGCTTGAGGTCAACCAAGGCTCAATTACAATCGACGGCGTAGACTTGTTAACGATTCCTCGAAATGTCCTCCGGGAGCGCTTAACCGTCATACCTCAAGAACCAGTTTTTATCAAGGGCACCATAAGAGAGAATCTGGACACCCTAGATCTTGCAAACGACGATGTCTCTGCCGAGGCAGTTCTCACCAAAGTCGAATTATGGTCGATTGTGACTAATGCCGGCGGCTTGGACGCGCCCCTCGAGCCAGAAGAATTACTATCCCATGGACAAAGACAATTGTTCTGTCTCGCGCGAGCTATGCTGAGACGATCCAAAATCCTGATCATTGACGAGGCGACGGCTAGTGTGGATCTGCAAACTGATGAGCTCATGCAGCAAATCATATTAGACCATTTTGTTGATTGCACTATAATAGCTGTGGCTCACAGATTACAGACCATAAGGCACTTTGACAGGATTGCGGTGTTTGATAATGGAAAAGTTGTGGAATTTGGTGAGCCGGATGCGCTGCTCAAGAATGAAGGGAGCAAGTTCAAGGCTCTGTGGGACTCGTGACACTTTTGTATGATATTGAAAGCTGTCAGTGGTATATGGGACACGATAGGATATGGTGGTTGCTATTCTAGCTTTCGAAATCGTCGTGAGGTGTATTGCACGCCAACAGTCTGCGGCTGAGACGGCTGTGTTTGCATTGTGGTGCAGTACAAATACTCAGTACCACAATATGAGAGACTTACATAGACAGCGATACAGTTTAGGTGGCATTTACCAAACGAACAGTAGGGCATTTCAATTAAAGATAACATCAAAACACCACTGACCACACGCATGATGAGAAGAATCCCTTGCACTTTCCTTCTCCACAAGACCGCTCGCGCTCACTCAACGCCACTTCCATGACTCTCTTCTTCTTCTTCATCTTCTTTACATACTAAATAAATCGAACCTCACCTCACCTCACCTCGCCTCACCTCACCTCGCCTCACCTCACCTCGCATCACCTCACCTCAGATTATCGACTTCCCAAACCCCCAACAAAAATAAAACAAAACAAAACACACAAAGTACCCACCAATCAATCAACCAACAAATCAATCAGTCTCTCCAACCCCCCTCCCCCCGCCTCAATCTCGATACTGTACTATATCATCCACAAATCCGGCCGCCCCGCCCCGCTCCCCTCCCGAACTCCGGAAGCGAGACACCCCCCTTTTTTTTCTCGATTCCTAATTTTTAGCAGAGCAGGACAAGACAAGACAAGACAAGACTTCAAGGCACCAACCAGTATCGCATCGGCCTCGAGCAAAAGTATAAATACGAGTCTGATTGATTTTTATTCAAGGACTTTGTGTATATAGTACGTGTAGTGCAGTGTAGTAAGATTACATACACACAGTACAAAAGGCTACAGTACACATAACACCAAATCAATAAAACCAATCATCATCCACTTCCCCAAAAGGCACAAGGCATTAAAAATATCTCATTTGATCTCATTTCATCCCATCTCATCCCATCCCATCTCAACCCCAATGAAAGCCAAACCACAAGCTAGAAGCAATTCTTCCACTTCTTGATCTACTTCATCAGCAGCAAGGGCCATCCTATTATCATCCACTGTCTATATCTACATGATACCCTCCTTCATCCCCAACCACCCTTTACACACACACACACACACACACACACACACAACCGATACCACACTACATCACAATGACCAAACAAATGAACATATACGGTATTATACCCATCCACCAACTCTTCCCGTTCCCATTTCCATCCTAATCCATCCCATCCGAGCCCAATTACAACCAATCAAAAAACAAGAATCCACTACTCCCCGTCTTCACCTCATCTTTCGCCATCAACTCCATACCTGAGCCGCTGCGGGCCATCAACAAATGAAATAATGACAAAGAAAAGGCTATAACAAATCTACCTCCATGTTTTGCTTCAAAGACCATAGTTGCGTTTGTAGTAAACAACAAAAACAAAAAAGACAGAAAAACATAGCTAATACAAAGCAACCAAAATATGGTTAAGCTTATAGTAAGCACTGATTAGATACTAGCATACACATGCGCCCTTTCTCTCTTTCTTCCCTCTTTGTAAACACAAATCCTAAAGTCCGCCTGATATATGAATCACCCACGCTGAGAAGATGGTGACGTAAAAAACACAAAACAAGTTTTCTAAGAGTAAAAAGAATCGCTTTCTTTTCTTTCTCTTTCATAATAATCTTGACATGATAATCGTTCAGTAACTTCTCGTCCCATGGATCCCAAGGGCATTATCTCTCTCCCTTTTTACTTTTCTCTTTTTTTTTCTCTTTTTTTTTTTGAATTTGGTCGAATGCTGACCGAATATGACATAAATGCTGTGGTTGTTTTTCGTGAAAATGCGTAAAAGGTTTGAAAGTTCATATCAAGATAGTATATACAGGAAGCGTAAGGTCATTAGACTGAGAGGTCAAATCGTGACTCGTATAGATAGAAAGGTCATAAGTAGGCGTCTCTAATAAACCATGGATATCCTGTTAACGCCGTAAAAACACCATAATTGAATTCAAATCGGTGTTCATCCAACTCTCGTCAGTCCCTATCCAGGATCGAGCGAGTATTGGCGATATTGTTAACAGCGATCTTCGGAAGCAAAATCCTAAAAGATTCAAACATCCATCATCTCAGCATCATCTGCCAAGACTTCATCTGCCGGTCCCCAGTTTCCTTCAAAAACTGTAGCGCCGGCACGGCGTCTATTACTGACCCAACGAAGACCTTCAGATTCGAGGACTTGATGGACAGTTGGGCGATCTTGGGGGCGTGGTGAAATCATCCATCGTACAAGGTTGTCCAAGGTGTATTCGTGATCTGGATCCCTCATGAATGCTGGTGCTTGCTCAAGCTCGCCTCGTCTTGAACCGAAGAGATTGCTTGGATCATGGGCGAATGATTTGCTTGATGAGGTAAATCGTTTCCGGCTAGCGGCAATTGGTGAGTCGAAGTCTGAATCAAACTCGTCATCGCTTGTCATTGATTCATCGCTAGGTACTATTGGGATACCATTAGCATCACGAGGCATGCTGCTGGCTTCGCTCCAAGTCAAGCTAGGGGCCTCGCTCATATCCCCTGATCGAAGGCGTTGCCAAGAAATACCGTTCTCCGGTAGGTAGACATTTGTGGCGATTTCGAATATCACCATGCCAAGGGCGAAGACATCCGCTGGCTTATCATATTGTCCAAGGAGAATCTCAGGTCCAATATATTCACGGTCTCCTTCTCCCTCAATTGCATCCTCGGCTGGCCAAGAGGTTGCCATACCAAAATCTCCTATTTTTAAGACTCCTTCGAAAGTGATCATGATATTGGCAGGTTTAATATCGAGATGAATGAACCCAGAATCATGGATATGTTTAAGACCCTACAGGTTTGTTAGATAGCTTACAAATAATGGCTTTCTGCAGTACTCACATGTCCAATCTCCAGCAAGATTTTCCAGATCCTGAAATCATCCACACGTCCCTTCCGGCCGACCTGGTAAAGGAAGATATCGAGGCTGCCCTCTTCGCAAAATTCTGTCTGGATATACAAGTAATTTTTCTCTTCCCAAAAGTCAACATAGTGAACAATGTTCTCAGCTTGACCAAGTGCCCTAATAACTTCAACTTCCTTAAGCTTTCGAGCTCGGTCCTTAACACCCTGATACGGTTGTCTTGATTTCTTAACTGCAAAAATTCGTGGACGCATGGGCGTAGGCGGTGTTCGACCCGTCATCGGCGAATCGATTGAACCAAAGAGCAATGACGAAGCCTTTTGTTCTGACTGACTCACGCGATATACTTGAGAGAACTCTCCCGTTCCGATCATCTCAACCTTTTCGAACCTTGACACGAGAGACTCGTCGACATCTCTTGGCGGGAAGCTACCAACGGGAGTCGTACTGGATTTGCCAAAGTAATCTCGTCCAGTTGTTGGAGTAGCCGGGGGGAGAACAGGAGCACTGTTGGCACCAAACGGGAAGGCCTGCCCATCCCGATGGTTCGAGATTGAGAGACCGCTGGGGTCAGGCGGTAACATGCTGTCTTGAGGTGTACATGGTGACAACCTCTCGATGAAATCTACACGCTCCAGTGGACTTGCTGGAGCCACGTGACTAATTTTAGCAAAGCCCGGTTTCCTGGAAGGACTTAAAAAGGAAGTAGTAAGAGACCTAGCCATTAATGGCGAAGGAGACTGCATATTATGGCCCCGCATAGCTCGAGACCTGGAAAACGATGGAGCAGAAATAGAATTACTGAAAGAAAACCCGGCAGCCGCAGGAGTAGGAGAGTCGTTGATGTCCATGGACGTATCACTGTCTTCTGCTTCCTGCTCGCCAGGGCTTGTGGAAAGGTTCAACTTACTGCTTGATCTTGGTAGTTTTCCTAAGCTATATCCCACTGCAGATACCGAGGCAGGAAATGATTTATGGCCCGTAGGACTGCCATTCTGGAAGTGTGCAAAGCTAGGAACCTGTTTAGTCGGAGTTGGTGGTAAGTCAAAATCGCTAATTTGACCATCGTTCTTCGAATCCGGTGAATCTTCCTCATCTCCATTTATGCTAAGGAAGCTGCCTCGTCGTTGCAGCTTTCTTTGTCCAAACCCGCTTCCGAAAACTCCGTTACCTTTGCCAAAGGTACCGATCGCTGGATTACCATGTGGATTAAATGGTGTAGATGGAGTGCCGAATGAGTGTCGAATTTGTCTAGCCTTCGCAATGGCGCTTGTAGGTACTGCAGCTGGATATGTACCAAAGATGTTGGTTTGCTTCTTGCATGGTGTATCAGGAACATTCTTGGTATTTCCACGAAGCATTTGGACTTCTTCGGGCCTTCGATTTACTTTCGATATCAGGCCGGTTGACATGAAAGCAGCAGGCAGAGGCTTGACAGCTTTGAAATTCTTGGGAGTCGAAAAATCATTTGGGGCATCCAAATTGAAAGGTCGGAGAGCTCCAGCAGGAAGGGACTTTGAAAAATCAATCTTTGGCTTCTGATTACCACCAAAGTTGACAGGGATATGAGTTGGAGAATCGTCGGGGATGCTTGAATTAGATGAAGACGTGGTCATAGTTCTGGAGAGGGGGTGAGGCTGGTGGGTGGGATGTTGTGGCGCAGGTTGGTTGACCATGTGCATAGATGCATTTGGGAGATTGCCTTGAGAGCCGAATGCATTATCGCGGCCCATTGGTGGCATGAATTGATCTGAAGATAACCTGGGACGATGCTTTTGTTTGCTCGGGCTAGCGATATCCTGAGATTGTTGTGCAGCTTGCTGGGCAGCGAGGAGCTGAGCAGCGTGTCTCCGACCCCAAGAAGTCTTTTCTCCGTTTCGTTGGAGGAGTGTCGACTTTCGTAAGGAAGAGGATCTTCTAGGTGTCGAGGTAAAGGGAGAAGCAGTATTCTCAGAGCTAACGACTGTTGCGGATAATTCATACTCGTGGCTCAAATCACTGTGGATGTCGATCTGCGACGGTGGGGTTGGACTTTGATCAAAAACATTGAAGTCGTGACCAAAATTTGCAGAACCATGGAGACTCCTGCGTTTTGCGACGGGGCTCCCGAGGCTTGCTTGATCGAGATTCATGATTGTATCGCTACGTTTCAATGGGCTCGAGGTGGATGGGGAAAGATGACATTCATTAGTGCCATCCCCACCTAATCGCGATAAGGCCTGATTGACAGGTGCATTAGCGTCCAAGCTGAGCTGCATCCTAGGAAGTTTCTCAGGACTTGTACGCTCTATGGGACTGCTGCTTCCGAAATTTTCTTGTCCACCAATAAACCCCAGAGGTGTAGGTGTCGCGTTTCCAGTGTCTATCGTCTGACTTAATGCCCGCTTCATAGGACTTCGCGGTGATGTTCGTAGTCGAGTTGTTTGCCGCGCGGGCGCAGTTTTTGCTCGCGACGACGATCGAAGCGCCAACTTTGCGCTGGGAGGAAATGGAACAGCGAGTGGTGATGGAGTATGCGGTGTGTTGCTGCCTGTAAATATAGCAGGATATGCGGACGCGCGCTTTGATGGCGATACTGGCGATGGAGAGAGAGGGGATTTCGGTGATGGGCTTGGTGACTTTGTGACCAGTCGGAATTTGGATGGCGAGCGCGACAGAGAACGCCGTAAAGACCTTACGGCTGAGGTAACATCAACATGGTGTACATGTGTAGGAGATGGCATAGTGAGGGTGCCTCCGCCGCTATTGGAGTACGACATGGTGAATGTGTTTGTTTGGTTGGAATGTGGCGACTTGACGCTGTAAATGAGGTATGGGTGAATGTGTATCTCGTTCTGGCCGTGTCTCGGATATTATCTCTCTTTCGACATGGAAGAGATTATGTAGCGATTGTGATTGCAGCAGAAATGGAAATTCACTTTTGTTTTTTTTTTTTCGTTCTACCAGAGATGTTCGTCGCGGATTGTCGCAAGTAGGCGCATAAAGAAAGATCAAGAAGAGATGGAACTTGAACCAGCTAACACAAGTTCTTGGATGTTGATTGCGGATGTTGGATGCTGATAGTCTACTTCAGAAAGGAGGAATAATCAACAAGTACTGGTCCAAAACCGGCGGTCTATTGAATCAATGGGAATGTAGGTAAGGACCTTTTTGGTAAAGATTCGAGGAATGCGTCGGAGGAAGGTGGTGTATGTTTCGTACGAGATCGAATCGACGATGAGATGTTTGAGACGTTGGAGATTCGGTCGAATCGAAGAGTCCGTTGGTAGCAGCGGAAGGCAAGTGCGACGAAGTAGATTGCAAGTGCTGTGGTGGAAATGGAAATGGAAATGGAAATTGAGGGTATATCGAAAAGGAAGTCACGTCATTCTTCGCTCTCCTTCTTCTCTACGTCGAAGGCTTTCAAGATCGAGAAATGTATCGTAGGGTCTATAGCAAGCGCAAAGGAGGTATGTGCCGGAAACGGGAAACTGGCAACTGGCAACTGGAATGGAAGTGTTCGCGCTTTCTATGGATAGTTGCGAGGCCTTGGTGGTTCCCTGCGCGGCTTTTCTTCGACTTCTTTTCGCGCCAGACCCCTCTTCGACCAAATAGTAGGTACTCGGTAGCTTCGTTGCTCTTTCTTTCGAGGTTGGCGGTGATTGTGTTTGAAACTGGGAGAAAAAGGTTGGATGAGTTGGTTCAGTCGTTAGTGTATTTTCGGATTATTAGGAAATGTCGATATGTGGGAGGGAGGGATTGGCGTGGTTGCGTTGTTGCTTAAAGGATTAAGTTGGTGAGATGGGATGAAGGTGGATGGGTGGATGAGTGGATGGGATGGGTATATGGGTGGATGGGTGGATGTACTGCGACAGAATGGGGGCGGAAGTTTAGGTACTTGGGAGCTGGGAAGATTTGGGGGGCACGGGGAGTACCTAGTACCTTCGTACCTTCGGATCAATTGTTTACAGATAAAAGAGCCCAAGGCGCGTTCTTGCCCGTTTTCGCTTAATCAAAAATTTCTCGACGCGACTGAGACATTTGATTGCCTTACAGTACAGGCAGGAAAGTAAATAATTGGCTTTCCTCGTGACCTCCAGCCACTCAACGCTCACTTCACCAGCTTCTTTCATTCAACTACATACATAGTTACATACACACATACATACATACATGCACAAAAGTACAAGCAGGAGAGTGAGTTACAAAGCACAACACCCAAATGCACAACGCCCAGATGAAATATCCAGCTCGTTTCAAGATTTTGGGCCGTTTCAAAGTGGGCAAAAGGCATCCATCTGTGCATTTCTCTAGTTGCTTGTCATCAAAGTGTTGTTTTGTTTGGCTAACAGCATCAACAACACCAGGCAATCCGACCAATGAGAGAATGAAGAAACGCGTAAAGGCACGGATCAGGATAAATCACAATACAGACGCGAAAATAGGCCAATCATAACATTCATATCTGGTCTATTTTCTACCTGCATCTTCCAGGCGGATCCGGCCAAAGTCCATTTGGTAGCAGAGAACTGGGAAAAGGATAACCTTGAACCCTCTAGGGCAGGCCGACAAGCACAGGCTTCATACCAGCCTTCCATGCCGCTTCATAGGCAGAGAGACCCGACCTTAAACCCACTCCAATCCACTCGGTCCAAGTCTCGCACCACCAAAAACGTGTGCCTGTCGCCAAACCTGCATACAGCATATGCACTGTGCCATACGGCCTGCTGTACTGTCCTCGAAATCCATCCATCTCTTGTGCTCGTACCATACAAACATCAAGGGGTTCGAGGAGCACTGTTTCTAAGAGGCTGGGAGCGGTCAATATGGGTTCCCCTCCATGCATGTAGCATTCAGCTAAGACAAGACCGAAAAAGTCGAGCGCTTCGATTCTTGTGCCACGTAGTTTTTCTGCTTATGTGCATCACCATCATTATCCTTCTTTCTACTTCGTACAGAAAGGTACTTGCGACTCGGTTCTCTTTGAAGCAGAAGGGGGGGAGGATCAAGGAAGTTGAGAATGAAGTAAGAGTGCTCCGTTATGCTGTACAGCACATGTATAGACAGGCATGAAAGGCGTTTATTTACTTTCTGCCCAAAGCTGTTGACGTGTATATTGACATATCAAAACAAAACAAGCTCTCCAAGTAAACAATCGCAAGTAGCAATAGATAAATAAGTCAGTTAGTTGTAGTTAGTCAGTACCCGGAGACAAATTGGCTCGAAAAGGCTTCCTTCGTACCATCCTTCCTCCCCCTAGCAAAAGAAGAGTCACTCAATGAACTCATCAAAGCACCAGAAGGGACCAGCTAACTAGAAAAGTCCATCTCCCCTTTCGACCCTGCAACTCCGAGCCAATGAATCAACAATCCAGAGATTAAAAGCAAGAGGAAAAAAACGATCCGGAAGACCCGCCCGCAAAAGATTTCTTTCCCACCAGGATGTATATGTAACTTACAGTATCGATACCGTACAGTAGCAATCAACCGCGTACCGTCCTGGCGCCATCTCCACATAATCTACGACATTCGTGCAAAGTCCACGAGCAAATACCAGCACGGGGACTGTAAGTAATCAGGGGCCAACTTACGTAGTAACTTACTTACATCGTACAGCAAGCAGTAACATAGTAGGTTAGGTACCGTACTTCGTATTCACAGGCCGTGCATCCAAAAAAAAAACCAACCCCCTCTAAGTTCGCGAGATCTCGCTCAGGAGTTCATCGCATCGCAACAACCCAAAAAAGAAAGGAAAAGGTACAGTAAGTTACAACCACATAAATAATAATAATAATAATAATAATAATAATAATAATAATAATAATAAAAACGTGCAGCGCCGGTTCGTTCTGTGCTCTGCGCAAGCTCTGCATCCATCTACTGTACTGTAAACCCCCAATTTCGAACACAGTCCTTCCTTCGTAGGTTGGGGCCGTCTGTCTGTCTTGATCCAGTTTACTCTCTCTACCTACCTATACTATACTATACTATACTATACGAATGAACCCGGCTGGGAAATACATACTATGCTGTCTGTAACTTACTTACGACAACTAGTTAGTCTAGTTACTGTAAATAAATAAAAAATAAAATAAATAAATAAATAAAAAACCTCAGTTAAGCACGTTACTGTACTGTAGTAGAGTTACTTAAACCGTGTGGATCCGATCATCACGACTACTACGCAACTACTACGCAACTACGCAGGGTTATTGCCCGTTTATGTATTGTATTGTATTGTATTACTTACTGGTAACCTAACGACCGACCAGACTGGAAAGAGGGGAGGGGAGAAAGGGGGGGGGATTGATTGTCGATAGTTGATAAGTCAGTCGATAGGGAAAATCATATCGATAGGAAGAAAGGGAAGGACGATACGATACGATACGATATGATACGATACGATATCGATTTGCACCTTTGTCCGCCGCGCCGCTCGCTCCGAATGAATGACTTGCATTCATTCATTCTACAGTGCCTGCCTGCCTGCCTGCCTGTTCCAGAAACTCCGATCGGATCTGAAAGGATTCAATTTGTGCAGAACCAGAACCGTTTATCCGGAATGGAGTCCGGTGAAGCATGACATAGCATAAACGGCAAGTAGTTGGTTAGTTGCAGGACCTGCATTGGATTCCAAGATCTCTGTCAATAACTGACTGTTATTAAACAATACATCCTTCGTCCTGTGTTCAATTTTAATTTCCTGCGGGTATTGGTTGAAGTATATTATTTCTGCATATGCATAAAATAGGGTATTATTGTTGTGCATTCTAATTTCTATGTAAGATTACAATTAAAGCGACCTCTTGCTAGGGAATAGATATTCCAGGATGTAGAACGATGGTTCCGAGGTCCGGTGAGTTGATTGAAAGCTATTCCATCGAATGCTCGCAGGCTCATGATTGAAGAGTCAACGTATTTCCCGCGGCCCGGCTGATGATTGTTTTCTATGGGATAAACCGTCTTGTCGTAGCTGCCAGCTGCGTGGTGCGATTCTTTCCCATGTTTCCGAAGACAGAAACTTCACTCACGATCCCAGTCCAAGAGCCCGTAGTGAATCCCAATCCACAAATGCGTTTAAACCCGCATCTGATAGCGAGTTCCCAGTACCCTCAGAATTAGAAGACATATCTTGAAGTAGCCTCTCATCCATATCCTCCACTGCTCCACCCTTCCTTTCCGCCTTCTTGGGATTGATCGGGTCAAACTCACACCTCCCCTCAACATGTTTCTTTTTCGAATCAGCTCTAGTGAACTTCTTCAAACACCCCAGATAAGCATTCGGGCACGGAATCAACCCATCAGCCCTCTTCCTCTCCGCCGCACCCCTCCTATCATGCGCTTTCTCGTTCTTCTCGTGAGCATCTCTCCTACCCCTCTCTTCCCACTTGAATATCTTCCCACAGCCATCCACCCGGCACTTATACTTCTTCTCACTAGTCCCTGTAGTCACAATCCCCTCTTCCACATAATACCGCGCGACTATCCCCTCTACCGTCTTGGATTCCGCATGCTCTTTCAGTAGATGCTCGATATAACGATTTTTCTCAGAGCTCCAAAACTCGCAAGAAATAGAAACACCAGATGCACAATAGAACCCGAGCTCGGTGTGATATCCTTTGTTGTGCTTGCGGAGGTCTTCGACTAGTTTCCAGCCTTGAGGGAAGACGTTGCAGCGGGGGCAGAAATACCGATCACGTTTTCGACGGCCGGTGTCTCCACGTCGACCTGTGCGGTGGTATGTTGATGAGGAGCGCATAGATGGAGTCGGCGATTGGATAATTCGAGTGCGGTTAGGGGAGACGCTGCGCCATGTGTCAGTTTGGGCGCTGGAGACGGTGGAGACGGTATCAGATATGTCGCCTGTAACAGATGTGGCAGAAGGGTCGGTATTAAGGTTTGTAGAGGTAGAGGTGGAGAAGAGACTTCCATGTGGGTCACAGCTGGAAGCTGAGAATAGATTGAAATCAGTACTGGGGGGGTAGAACGGGTGGCCCAAGAGTAATGGGTCGGGATTGTATAACTGGTTGATGTCGAAGTGATTAGGAAATTGGATGTCGGGTATCGTCGCCGCAACACTGAAGTCTTCCTCTTCAAACCCAGTATGATTCTCCACCTGAGCAATAGGATAGGTGCCTGGAATAGAAGCAAGGTCTATAGCTGGTATTCCAGAAGAAAAACAATCACGGTTATTGGCCACAGAAGATTCGTACTGCTGAGTGAAATCATTGTTTTCTGTTGCATTGCTGTAGTCTCCTGAAGACAGCTGCAGAATCGGAAAATCCAAAATCCCCTCCTCCGTGCATTGATCCGGGTAAAGGATATCAAAACCATCCGTATAAGGATTCAAAAGCAAAGACTGCACGTTATTGAGTTCGGGCGCCTGTAGGGATTGTGGTGTGCATTCATACGATGGTTCGGACGCACTCCCATCGTTGTTGCTGGTCTCTGGAAATGTTGTTGAGAACATGTGTATGCTGCGATGATTTAGACTTTCGATGCAAAGCTTACGGTATTGATTCAATCTCCCGTGAAGTAACGTATTGATTACACTCTAAAGAAACGGTTTCTGTTCCCGTGTTTGCACTTGCAATCTCTACCTACCCCTTTCATGGCGCAGTGTTGTGGTGTGGTGTGGTGACATGCTTACAAGCAAATAATCGACCGCCAGTACTAGTCCCATCTCAGTCTATTTTTAACTTCGCCAAGATATCAAAGTCCTCGATGTGTAATTCACGTGAACATGATGGAAAACATATGTCTTCGCCAAAACACTCAATGTTTTCTCTTCAGTATATGCGTGTTCACGATTCTCGCGCGACTAGACCAGACGCGTCTAATCTGCCCGCTCTACATGGCTGCGTACGACCACCAGTCCAGAAGTGGCGATGAACTTGGTAGCAATCCAGCTGAGGTGGGTTTCTCATCGATAACCTAGCATGTGCAGCACGCTGTGCCCAGGCAAAGTGAGCAGCTGAGGGTTTCTATGACATAGAACGGATAAAGTGACTATACAGCCTCGGCGAGACGTGAGGTATGATGGAATCTTGTTCCAAAGTTCCATTGGCATCTGTGAGGGTGGAGTTTAATCAAGAAACACGCTTACACCTAAGCCTAGATGCCACCTCGTGAGGATTGATTACAGGTTTCTTCATGATGGAAAGCCTGATAACTCTATAATATAAATTACCCGATATGTGGGAACCAGCCCAGCCAGTGACCCGTATCATATATACCCTGTGGCAGCAACCTCAACTGCGTCAAATCCGCCACATGAAGATATGTTCTCGCAAGAAAATACGTAAATGCACACAAATACATGCTCAACTGTGCTTTCAAACTAATATCCAGCAGTGGATCATTAATTTTCGAGTTATTCCTGACCTTCGCTTTTGCTCGGTGCCACCACTGAAAATTCGTGGTCTTATATACGATTCTTCTGAGTCGGGACATGTTATCTGGTATATTGGACTACGCTTCTTGCCAGAATTGCGACCAATGTCATTCCTGGCGCGGAACGATACAGTCCAATGGCGTATGGTCATATACGATAGCCTTCATGATTCTACCGTCGGTCGGCGTAGCACCGTCTTGAATCTCCATCATAATAAAAGGCTGCGGCGGATATCTAAGCAGTTAACCCGACTCGAGGCTACGTAACAGACTGCTCTGATATGCGTTGAGAATTTCCGACCTCTATTGATGCTTGAGAATACTTATTTAAAAGATCATTACTGGGCCAGCTTCACATTATGTATACTGATGATTATCCCAATAGTTGCCCTTATCCTATCCTCTTTCTCATGTCTGCCTTCATCCTTGTGCTATTTTTCTAGCGTCGTAACAGTTTGCTTGAGCGATTAATGGCCCAACGATGGCCGCATGCCCGTTTCTTGCAGCCCATGACAGCGGCGTCTGCCCATAATTATCCATCGACTCTGACGCAGCACCCTTCTCGAGCAGCAGCCGCACCACAGCGCTGTGCCCATATTGTGCAGCCCACGACAGCGGTGTCCGGCCATCTTCATCCCTAGACTCGAGCTCAGCACCTTTCTCGAGTAGGAGCAGCACCATACTCTCGTGCCCCATCGCGGTAACATACGATAGCGGCGTCCAACCATCGTTATCCCTCGACTCCAAATTAGCGCCCTTCTCGAGGAGCAGCTTGATGATAGTCTCATTTCCATTGCCGATAGCATATAGCAGCGGCGTCCAGCCATCGTTGTCCTTAGATTCTACCTCAGCACCCTTCTCGAGAAGCAGGTTGACTACGGTTTCATGCCCATTCCGTGCAGCCCAGGACAACGGCGTCCGGCCATCATTATCTTTAGCGTTCATATCAACGCTGTCCTTCGCGAGTAATAGCTCTGTTGCTGCGTTTTGCTTGTTCTTTACAGCCCACGAGAGCAGCGTCTGGCCGAATCTAGAATCTTTAGAGTTCGGGTCGACACCGTCTTTCGCGAGCAGTAGCTTTATTACTCCGTCGTATTTATGCCGTACAGCCCACCACAGCGGCGTCCAACCGTCATTATCTTTAGGGTTTAGATCAATACTGTCCTCTGCAAGTAAAGCTTCTACCACTGCCTCACTTCCCTTTTGCGCTGCCCACAATAGCGCCGTCCTACCATATATACTATCTTTGGAGTTCAGGTCAACACCGCCCTTCATAAGCAACAGTGTTACCACCTCCTTGTGCCCGTATCCTGCTGCCAATGATAAAGGCGTCCGACTGGATTGAGCGTCTTTGGTGTCCGGATCGACGCTTTCCTTCGCGAGCAACAGCTCGACCATCGCGTCGCATCCGTGGCGTGCAGCCCACCATAATGGTGTCTGACCGTGTTCAGCGTCTTCGGAGCTTGGATCGATATCATCTTTCACAAGCAGTAGCTTGGCTATTTCTATGCGCCTGTACCGTGCAGCCCACCATAGCGGCGTCCGGTTGTATTTGGTGTCTCTTGAGTTTAGATCGATGTCATCTCTTACGAGCAACAGCTCGACCATCGACTTACATCCTTTGCGTGTAGCCCATAGTAATGGCGTCTCACCATTATTGTCTTTGGGGTTTGGATCGACGCTTTCTTGCATAAGGAGAAGCTTGAATACCGATATATGCCTTTTCTCTATGGCTATCCACAGCGGCGTTCGACCATAGATATCGTCCTTGGAGTTTAGATCAACGCAATCCTTGGTGACTAGTAGCTTAACTACTGCCTCGCGTCCGTTGCATGCGGCTAACCACAAAGGTGTCTGACCATTACTATCTTTACAGTTCGGATCATGTCCATTCTTGAGTAAGGCCATTATCGCTTCAGTCAATCCGAAGTATGCTGCAAGGTGTATTCCTTTCATGTACTTCAGCACTTTTGGACTACCATTGGCGTAGTCTGTGGAAGCCATCATCGCCTGGCTCGCCCCTGCTAACTTGGCTTCACTCTCAAGAAGACCTAGAATTAAGTGTTCTGCCTCTTTTGCAGCTTTACGAGCATGGTGTCCCCAGTTTCGTGCAACATAGTCATAAAGTGGGTTTCGTTGTAGTCGCGACTTGAACTCTTGATATGTGGCACAGAATCCAGTAGCAAATACATCGAATGAGAGGTAGGTAACACAGTTCTTGGTGATATCTGTTTCTGCATCTGGGAACCAAGACGTCCGCTCGAAGTATTGTTGCGCTGTATAATGAACCAACCTAACTATATTGCTTTGGTCGCTGATTGTGACTAACCCAGCACAATCAGAAACCAGATCTTCAACCTCAGGAAGAAACTTCTCGTGTAGTTCTACTGTTCCATGTCTAATAGCGACAGCGTGCTGGAGCTCTGCAGTGGTGAGGGGCCGTTTTGCGTGGAGAATCCAAGACAGTACCTTTTTTGCGAGTGCTCGAGGGCCTGCCATTTGCTTGTTAATTCTTTCCATTGCTTGGCCATACATTTTATCTAATCCTTTTATACCATGAGGTAATCTCTTCAGTGCATCTTCGATATCCCCAGGCGTTGACATGCTCAGGAGATGATCCATATGCAGCTTGGCGAGAAGGAACCTAAATCAATTTTAATTGGAGAATGTACACTATTGAAGAGAAGAACATACTGCCCATCAGCAGCTTTCACTACTTCTTTCCTGATCGCTTGTTGGAGATCTGGATATTTCGAAATCCGTGGTCGTCGATGATGGGATATCTGACCATTAATATATCTGTGAATATCATCGTCTTTAGCGCGGATCTCTTGCGATAGATATCCCTCAAAATATTCTTCGAAATGCCACGTAATATCTGGGAGAGGACGTGACGTTGCAAAAATATTGACTGGAGAATATGTTACCCTTTGAAGAGTGGACAAATATTGAAGGAAGCTATCAAGCTCCTTGTAGGAAACTTGGCGTTCATCCAATGCATCTATGATGATGAAGGTCCGTGAATAGGTAGCAACGACAGAACGTAACTCCAAATATATATCATGGGGTGATACTCGTTCCCGTTCACCCTTAAACCGATTATATAGGGCTTTCACACCATCAGGCATGAAAGGAAAGGGAATCAACTGCCTTAGCAGACTCGCGAGCAAATGTTTCGGCTTTTGTTCGTCCTGGAGTTCAAAATCGCAATATATATACGCGATACCAATATCAGGATCATTTTGAAATCTTGCATAAAGATCATTGACTATGATTGCGGTAGTGATTGTCTTTCCAGCTCCAGGAATCCCCGGACAGAATAACGTCTGTTTGTTTGTCTTTAACCAAGACTGGTAAGCTGCAGAATCCTGACGTTGTTCGAAATCGCCTTGTAGTCGCTGGCTAAAGAAATGGTGTCTTTCTAGCCAAGATAGATACTCTGCAGAGTCTAGCAGCCACTGGCCAGTTCCTGGTTGTCGCTTCTCAAGGCAGTCTCTGTGCTGGATAGCGTAGTCAATTGGTGTGAGCCACCCAAGGATAGCTTCATGCTCTTGATAATCTTGCATACGGACAAGTTTGTGTACATTATCTGACATGTTCACAATTGTTTCTTGCATACCTGCCACAGTACACGTAATTAGAATTTGTTAACATAATAGGTCTTCAATTAAACCAGACTAACCAGAGAGAACATCCTCAATCCTCTTCTCAGCCTCAACCTTGTTAAGTGGAATTCGACAGAGAAGATCTTTCGCATATGCAGCTGCCGCCATCGCTGCATACCCTTGCCACTCCTTATTCTTATGGGAATCCGAATAATCACATATGCCGCGAACAACTAGACAGGGAAATTGGTTCATTAATCCTGCTGCCTCCATTTCAAAACACAGAACATCTTTTTCTACTGCAAGCTTATCCCGAACTAGAGCATCCTTTACCAACTGATTTGCTGAAGCAATCAGACCATAGTGAATTGCTGGGTTATCCTCGTCTTTGGTCCGCATAGGCCGCAATACCAAATTGGATAGGTCATCGTTGCAGACCACTGTGCAGCTTACTCCGTCATCTAAAGGATGAGTAAATGTGCTTTGATATAACTTGTCACTATTCGGATCTGGTCGCCTGTACTTCTTTTGCAGTCTTGGATTTTTTTCTAGAATGCTATTGATAGCAATTTCGAGCCGGTGCCCTTTCCTCTCGTACTGTGCCTCGAGCCCACTCACTGCTGTCCTCAAGAGCGTCGGTGGCTGGTTCAAGAACCCTGTTGTCCAGAAACTCTGGTCTTGTATCGTTTTACCGAAGTCGTACTGGAATACCCCGCCTTTTTCATGGTGTGGAGTACTGACCACGATATCACCAAGACGGATATCATGCTTTCGGCTAGGTGCACCACCGCCGATACCGACCATCAGACCAATTCTGACGTTCGGAAAGCTGTGCAGCATGTCTCTTGCGACGCTTGCTGCAGATGATATACCGTACTCACCTTTGGGTAAGACAGCGATAACGACATTATGTTTCCCAACCTTGCCTAGTGTATAGTCGTTATTATCATTGGGAGACACAACGTCTGGCCCTTCATGCTCTTCATCGAGAAAAGCTTGCGCCGCAACATACTCCGTCTTTATAGCGCAAATCCATCCGACTGTATAATCGTTGTGCGAGAACACCTTCGATTGATCGTCCTCGCCCTCACATTGCACCTTTGTTCTCTTTTGCGCGTAGGACATAGATTCCTGACTCTCGCCGTGCTGTTGACGTCTCTTCGACATGGCTGCACTGTTGGTCTTAGGTCTGTAAGCCTGTGCGCAGCAGAGAAGGCTTCTAGTTAACTAATATGGGGTTGTGGTTCCCATCAGTCTCAAGAGCTGTCTTGGGTTGCGGAAAGGCTCTATGATCTAATATACGCTAATAGAGCTAGCGCTAGAGAAATATTGGAATCTCTGAAAGTAAATTCACAGATTACATGGTTACCAAATAACCACGGATATATCAGAGAAAGTTGAAAATGTCAAAGCCTCGCGATTGTTCATTCGCCTCGAGATAGGGTACAGCCTAGAAGCATTTACCGTAGGTCCGCTAGACCTATTCTAGCTAGATGCCGATGGAAAACGCGCCCAATATCTAGGCGATGGGTGTATTCTGCCTATCTATTTGATGCAGAACATCTGAACAGCAGTTTGATATAGATTTTTTTTTGGCTCCTGCTATGGAAAGGAAAGGAGAGATGATGTTGGAAGAAGGAGTCTATATTGCTAGTGTTTTTTACTCTTGTCCCGATATATATATATATTGTTGAGACGACAGCAAATCCATCAAAGAACCCGAAGCCTGATCTGTTTGCTGAATCTACTAATCGTATTGAATCGTCGATTTCGACTATCCTACTCCCTCCACTGGCCTCTATGTAATAGGTGTGAGTAGGACTTAGGAATATCATGCTAGTAAGTATCATGTAGTTAGTATCTTCTCAGTATATAAGCTCTAACTTATGCCATCGAGATTCGTTCATGGACTTTGGAAAAAAAAAAAAAAAAAAAAAAGATTGAGAGTTTGGGCATACATTGAGTTTCCGTAAGACGGTGGGTGCTATCCTACTAGGATTAACTTATGCTATGTTTTCAATCTTTCACAAGTCTACATTCATTAGTGCAGGCTTGTTGGCTAATAGATGGGTCAACCAGACTCAAGACCGGATACCGAATCGAAAGCGGTTGAAACATAGATCGATGTTCATGGACTTGAGAAATGTATGTATGGATAAGTCTATAGCATGCAAACACTGAATGGCGAGGTGAAGAGGGGAGGGAGATGATAAGTGGGTTTTAATTAATTGTATATCAAGGCAAAAGGTATGTTTAAGCCTATCTATCTATCTATCTAGTTAAACTATCCGCGCAACTCAAGTTAAGGAGGAAACCTCAACTCCATAACCCCTTTAGCCAAACTCGCATCCACCACCTTCCCATCCCTTAGCACTACGATCTCGCCTCTAGCCACCAGCCTCCTCGCCGCCTGTCGACATCGTTCTCTCGTCCTTTTCGGTTGAAGTTGCGGCGGCGGCGGCGCATTTCCACTTCCACTTCCACTTCCACTTCCACTTCCACTTCCACTTCCACTTCCACTTCCACTTTCATCTGCGTCTGCCATAACCCCTCCTTCTTCTTGGACCGCAGCGTTGCGCGAGTTTGAATCCCGCAACTCCGCGAGAACGGCCCCTTCTACCTCCTCGCATGTAACGGCGGCCGCGCGTCCGTAACGCTGCTTTCTGCTGCTGAGGAGGGCGAGGATCTTGCTCTCGAAGAGGGTGTCGAGGGAATGGGGTTTGATTTTGTGCGAGCGGCAGGAGGAGGAGCAGTGGGTTATGGTGGGCCAGTTTTTCTAGAGGTGGAGAGAGGAGATGGGGTTAGCTTTTGGTGGTTGTGCTGGGTGTATAGTACAGTACAGGTGTAGTGGGATGGGATGGGATGGGATGGGATGGGATGGGGGATAGTGGCGTGATGTTGAGTGACGGTGGAAGGTACGACATAGAACGAGATGGTGAGGTAATTGAATATGGTGTGTTACGCAATGCAAAATATAGACTGGGCTTGTACGAGGAGGGATACAGGAGAGAGAAATGATGTGGAGAATCAACTCGCAAGTCCAAACTACGAACTACGCAGAGACAGAAGATAATATCACCGATCCATCCTCTCTCTCCCCTTTTCCACCCGATCTCGTTAAACTCCTTAGCACAGCCATATATACGCTCACCCGCGTCCACCCCTCCCAACATAAAGCATTCTCTCCCCGGCCCCCCATGACTTGAATCCCAAATCACATGATATCTAAATTCCTAGACACACTCACTACATTCACTTCACTCACCTCCCATTTCTTCCTCCATGTGATCTTTCTCCCACACGTGATGCACATCTTCACCAATCGATCCATCCTCCTCTTCAATCTTTCTTCCCTTCCCTTCTCTTCTATCTTTCTTCCCTTCCTTTCTCCTCTATCTTTCTTTCCCCCGGTCCTTTTCACCCACTTACCCACCCAACGCACCATACAAATAATCACCAAATCAAACGTATACACAATCCACGTGCCTACGTGCCCCAACCTAACCTAACCTCCGCGTGGGGGTCACCCCTCACCCTCGCCCTCACCCTCTCCCTCTCTCTCTCCCACACCCAACCCCCTTTTCAAATGGCGTGTTATACGCAGCACCAGCACCAGCACCACCAGGACCAGCACACAGTAAGACAAAGATGAGATCAGCGGGTCAGAAAATAGGCAGAAGGACCGAGCTGGGTACCTGCGGAAGCTTCCCCCGTTGGCGTTTTTGCAACCAAAAAAAAAAAAGTAAAAAAAAAAAAGTTGGATTTTTGGAAACGTGGTCCTATTAGATGGGGGGGATTTGGGGGGGGGGAGGGGGGAGAGGTAAGAAAAAGAAGGAGGAAAAAGAGGGAAGGGGAAGGGGAAAGGGAGAAGAATATGAGTGAGAGTGAGTGAGATTGAGCTGATGATGTTATGTTAAGTAATAGATGGTTGAGTTTTTGAGAGAGAGAAGTAAGTAAGTAAGGGCGGATTTAGCATGGGAAGGGTGCTTGCTGCTGCTGTGCTGATAACCTTACCTTCCTTACCTCACTTACTTCATCCCTTGCAATCCCGCAAAAAAAGCAAGAAGAAAAAAACAAGAAAAAGTCAAACAGGTCGCTCGCACGTGAGATACCTACCTACCTACCCACCTCTCTCTCCCCTCCCTCCCCTCTCGACTTCGGACTATTGTATGTATGCATGCAGCAGCTCTCTCCTTCAGTTTGGTTCATGCTGTACCACCACACCACCCACATCTTTGGAGCGGGGGGAGGGGGGGGAGGGGGGAAAAGGGATGGAGAATATGACAATGGAGAAGATGAATATGACGATGGAGAAGATGAATATGACGATGGAGAATATGAATATGACGATGGAGAATTGATACTGTACCAATATTTTCCTTTTGCGGCACCACCATTTTGAGAGGGGGGGAATGCAATGAAATGTATGGGATGGATTGATGGATTGATGGACTGATTGATTTCCAGCACGTGAAAGTGAATGACTGACTGACTGATTGCAATATACAAACTACTGTAGTCGGATTAATATTCATGTTCATGTTCATGTTCATGCACCCACCAACTTAGTTAAGCCGAGGTGTAGTGTGGATTTCATATTCATATTCATATTCATCTTCATCTTCATGTGCAACATGCATAATAGCCAAATTGAATGCGCGGCGGCGGATGATGGGATTCTCCGAGTATGGACAAAAAGTCAAGTACTTGTACGAAAGTACTGTAAGTTACAATCAAGATAAATAATACGGCAAGTTACCGGCTTTCACCCTGATATACGGTATCAGCAGCAATTTTTCCTCCACCTATGGCATCCACCCATCCCATCCCCATCCCATGTAAACCTATACAGTATACAGTAACAGTAACTATACGTAGAAAATTAGAAATGTCAGGGCAGAGACACACAGACAGGACAAGCACAGGACAGGACACGGCCATTTCTTACCCCTCGTTTGATTACGAAGTATCGATCCAATTGTGTGGTTGCCGGGTGTAGAAGGAGGCGAGGGCATTGATTAATTGCGTGACAGAGAGGACAGAGTGTGTATCCCCTTCATTTTGATCACTTGGGGGAAATCCTACCACACGCACTTACACTTGTGTAAATGATGAATCGATCCCGATCGGAATCCGTCTGAATCTGACCGGACAGGTGCGAGGCAGCACGAAGCCTTGTCAGACTGATGACGGAGCAAAAGCAGATGCATCCAATCCTCAGCTCGGTACTCTAAACCTGTATGGATATGTGTGTGTACATGCAGGAAATTCGACAAAGGAAAACAACCTCCATCTCCCGACCCGACCCGTCTCACATTCCCAAGGCAGATACTACTACTGTATCTTTTTTCTCCTCCTTCCCATCTCAAACCCCACTGGCCACCAAACAATCTTAACCGTCCATCCGTCCGTGTAGCTGCTCGTCCATGTTTTTCTTCTCGATGACGAAATGTGATTCGGATAAGAGGACAAGGATTCGACGCCTGCCTCTCACTTACCTGCTGGTTTTTTCCTTTTCTTTGAGCCGGTCGGTCCATCGGTCGTTCGGTCGTTCGGTCGTTCGCTTAGTCAGTCGCTTAACGCACATCGATCAGCATCGAGAAAAGGGAATCGAAGATCTCTTTTTTACCCGTCTGGCTGCAGCCTTGTGCTGCATTGCGCACAGTGGGCGAGGTGGTGGGATTTCTCGGGGTTGCGGTACCTGATTCCCATGATACTTGTTGCAGCATCTCGTTGCATAAGCATTGGTGAGCAGCACCGCAGAGATCCGTCGGGGCAGACGAGCCAGTACGTACAAATCCTCCCAGTCTTCCTCCCTCCCCCACGGTACGTCTTCCTCACTTCCGTCCCTTTTTCTAGACGGTGACAAAGAGGGTGGGAGGTGGTGGTGGAGCAAGAGTGGGCCCCAAGGCCGGCCTGGAGCAAATTCTAGAACGTTGGCATCAAAATTGGAGATGGGGGCGGCTTGGCCTTCCTTGGGTAACCCGTTTGCTTTCTTTTGGGCCTAGGGCGAACCTTATACCCCGTATGGCATAAGATACCCACTTAGGATTAGGAGGGCGGTTAGAGGCGGTTGGAGGAGAAGCGTGTTGGTGCGTTTCACAACTTGGGAGCTGTTATTTGGCTTGGCAGGTTGTTTGATCTTCAGAAGCTATTGATGCGTGTAGACGATGAAGGGTAAAGAGACATATCTCCCCCATAAACGCTGGACGTCTCTATGCAGTCAGTCTTACTGCTACCATTGTCGTAAATGGACCCAGGTATCCGTTTGGATATATAAATAATTTGGGCCAAGTTTTGCGCTTTACACCTTTCAGCATCTCACCAATCTTCGTCGAACGCTGCCCTTTTTATGAACCCTATAGTGGCAACGACCTCGATGACTTCTCGGTCGACAATAATGCGGATTGAGTCTGGCTCCTAGATTGTGCCAACGTGTGTTACTGTTATGAAAGATACCATAATCCATTGTTCGTAATGAAGATGGCTTTTGCCCTGGACGATACGACCCCAACAGATAAGAGATGTATTGATTGCCTTTCGTCTTTGCCGAAATCACCAATGGCCTCTGAGGTCAAAGTCGATAGTGATTACAGCAAGCATATCTTTTTGGCAGGTCTCTTGATAGCACGGAGAGGAAAATCGAAGCCGTCATTCATGTTGACGTTGGAGATACGGGCAGATCCACGGTCCTGGTAATGTGCCCAATCGATGAGTGCAGAGGCCAAAGCGAGCTGCGGGTGAGGTAGGTAAGCAATCGGCAATCCGAACGATGACTTCTGGATGGATGTAGCTTAACCGTTTTGTTCTGGTTGAATTGAAAGATTTCCAACGCTGGCCGTTATATTGCGCCCACTACTACTGCAGCAGTCGCCAGCTCATGTTGAGACTGCTGGGCGGTGATTGGGTATAAATGTGCATGCGGATGTTTCTTACTTGAAGTCCTCCCAGACAAGAATGACGACAAGCAGTTGTAGATACGCCCATCCCGCCTTGACCGGTGCCCGTTTGTTAATCATCGGATAGTAAGTCACCAATGAAGCATAACTTCATGAAGCATTTGCTGGAATCATGTGCTCTGCGTCCTGCAGTCCTGCCAATCAGTTATTGAGGAAGTAGACGGCGATGAGCGGCCGGACAAAACAAAGTGCAAAAGCCATAACCTGGTAAACAGCGTGTGAAGGAAGGCCAACCCGCGCGCCCGCGGGAATCAAGGGCTGAGAAAAGAAAAGAATTTTATGCGACTTTACCCAAAAGAGACAGTTCTTTTTCCATCCTGGCCGCACGTACTGCTATTTGCAGCTTACCATATGTCGTATCGCAAGGGACACCCATCCCCCATTTCCCCCATCTAACAACGCAACACACATTACTTCATACGACGTAAGGCCCAAAACCCGAGCGGATGTGCATCTGGATGCGGATGTATGTGGATGTGGATGTGGATGTGGATGTGGATGTGGATGTGGATGTGGATGTGGACTGGGAGCCTCGTTTTTTCTTGCCTCTCCAAAACTGTACCAAATACCGGCAGCTCCTCTTTCGTTCTCCTCTTTGACCTTTCCCTCCTTAGACCAAAGGCTTTCCGTCAATGGATGACATTCAATTCGAACATCTTTCGTCTCCCACACTCCGTACAACCACCGTTTGGAAAGAAATTGCCCGATTTAATAATGAAAATTGCTGGCTGCGAATTTTAAAGTTCTGCTGGCAAAAGGAAAACAAAGCTCGTTCGGATCCGTCCCCCATTCGCTACAACCGTGCATTCAATAATAGCGCACCACTTGTTACTTGCTCCTTGTGCCTCTAGAGACTCTAACTTTTTGTTACGTCGTACGTACTGGTCGAAACCAAGAAAAGTAGCTACGATGGACGACAACCTCCAGACGAAATCCGCAGAAATGCGTGAGACACCATCACCATCCCTTTCACCATTAGAGCCTGCGATACCATCACCAAATCTTGATCAGAAACCTTCAACATCGACACCGTCTCTAACATCAACAGCAGCAGCAACAACAACAACACCATCACCACCTCCTCCGTCAATCACCACCACCAACTCCAGACGACCACGCGAATCATCGAATAGACCATCCATCAGACGAATACAAACAAACAGAATATCCTCCGCATCAAATTCTCCAGTAGCATCACGAGAGTCGTCGCCAGTTCGACCCTTATTAAGAACCACTTCGTCTGCTCGTGCAGGTACACCATCGAGATCACGAAAGAACAGTCAAGACATCAGCCCCTCACGTTCAGCAAGCGCGCAAAACCCGCCGTCTGCTGCTGCCATACAACGATTACTGTCAGGTCAAACAATTCCTCCACTCAATCAATCTGCATCCGATCCCTCGATTAAAGCACCAATACCTCAGAAGCCGCTAGTAACCAGTGAAGTCAGGGACGGTCCACGTTGGCCCGTATCCCCTCGACTTCGCTCTCCTCCTCCTCCAAGACAGAATAGCATATTATCACCGCGCCGAGCCGAATACGACCCGCTGGCGATCAATGTGCAAAGAACGTCTCCTTCCGCAGACCAACAAACGGAATTTAGATCCGCTGCAGATAGCGAAACAGAAGATACCGTGTTAGGACCAGGAATGAGAACACCTGCGAGGGGTGTTAGTGGAGGCAGTTCTACACTCGAGACTGTGCAAGAGATCAGCCAACCCAATACCCCAGCTCTAGGACTCGATGGCGCAATCGATAGATCACCTAACGGCACTCCAGGATTGTCAACAGAAAATTACCCAGTCGAAGGTTCTTCCCATGAGACTATTAGGGCTAGACCCAGCGTCATGACAAACGAGAGCGGAAGCGATAGTGGTGGGAAGGGCGATATTAAGATGAAGAATACTACGCCCACGACAAGCCGAGCGGTGGGACCTACCAAATCGTTTGCTGCATCAGCTATAGCAGGACGAGGCAAGTCATCCGGCGAAGGTTCGGTGAGAAACATGACCGTCGAGACGGAAACTGTCAGCTCTATCCCGCAAGTTGCTGTTGGTACGGGTGTAGGTGGTTTGGGAAACAGTGGAAGTTTACGTGCTAAGCAAAGTACGGAAACTATTCGACCGAGGAAAGAGAAGAAAAAGGCTCGAAAGGCCCCATCGGTAACTTCTGGAACGGGTGAGCAATCAAATTTACGACCCAGGCTTCATCATCACCATTCCATACGGTCTATGTCAAATGCATATTTCGCTCGGTCTCCAGACAAGGCGTGGGGGCAAGGTCTCTCGCCGCCTCGTAGGAGCAGTGACTCCACGAGTCCTGAGCGGCCGGTTTCTCAATTATCATTGCGCAGACCTAGTCTCAATCTTTACAGTGTAAGTGGCATGCTAACTAGACATCCTCCAGCTTCCTCCAAAGCAGATATCTTCGAAGCTAAAGTCGCGAGCGCGGTCGACGAAGCGAATTCATCCGACTCCGAAGAGACCTTTGTGTACGAGTCAAATCCACCCGAAGCCGAAAGACCCCGTCGATTCCATTCTCGAACCCCCAGTGCAACTTCCATGGCGAGCCAAATAGATGCTAGAAACGGAGTGCGGTCTATGATGGATGCTTCGCACATTGTAGCGATGAAGAAGAGTATGAAGTTCGCGAATTCTTACAATAGTGCAGGTCCAGAAATGTCCACGGAAGATGATGGGAAGGGCACAGCTCGAAGTAATGTTGGTACCGGTAGAGGAACCACCCATCATCATCACTTCAATCGTTGGGGCAGAAATGGAGGAAATGGTCATTCATCACTTTTCGACAACGAATCTCCCTTCCCAAACGCGGCAAAATCAAAGTTTTCTAATACTAGTCGACAAGGGTCGAGACCTACAAGTCCGAGGGTTTTGAACTCAAGAATAGCTGGAGTCGGTAGCGGAAAGAAAACCTCGCCTATGGCTTCTGGTTACGACCTCGACGATACGGCGGATGATGAAAGAACACCACTCATCCCGGCATCTGTACGTTCAGCTCGATCGAGCCGTTTCCGTCGGACAGGCGCTTTATCTCTGCGTCAAATGGAACATCAACGACAGGAGCGTTCTGTTGTAGCTCGATTCGCAGGATGTTTGGTTCTGTCATTCATGGTACTGCTGGTCATTTCTGGCGCTGTTGGATTTATGTTTGCTACCACGCAACCACTTTCAAACGTCAAGGTCTTGGCTTTAAAGAACATTCTGGCAAGCGAGCAAGACGTCATCCTTGATATTCAAGTTGTAGCGGAAAACCCGAATTTGGTTGCTGTTACCGTGGAATCGATGGATATGGTAATCTTTGCCAAATCAAAGTACGCTGGGACAGACTCGGAATGGTGGACACATCCTCCTAAAACCCTAGGAAGACGTAGAGCGAAAGTTCGACGAGATGATCCCATCAATGATCCCCCTATCGATCATGACCCCAACACCAATCCGAACTTGGAGATTGGACACGTCTACGAATTCGAAAGCCCCTTGATCTTTGAGGGATCGCCATTTCAACATGCTTCATCCACCTCATTGGGTGAAATACGAATACTGAAGCCGGGAAATCAAACCGAGCCACGAGGCTCTGAACGATGGGGAAGAGTCCTTCAACATGAGTTTGAACTCATTGTACGAGGTACCTTACGATATACACTACCACTAAGTTCCAAGGCGAGGAGTGTAGGAATAGAGGGCAGAGCAACAGTCAAACCGAACGCAGCCGATCAGGATCCAGATAATGTGCACATAATCGGTGGATTCGATCGTGTTTAAAGGGGGAGAGACGAGCTTTGTCACAGCATTGTGGTAATTCAACCACGGCCATTCATTTTATTTTCTTATATCATCTTTTGCTTACAAGTTCTGTAAATTGAGCGGTAACATCACAATCATATCACAAAAGATCATAGCGAAGGCGCTTTTTATGGGGCTTTTATGGCAGGGAAACGCGAATGATGAATTTCGCATTAGGATGGGCTTTCTCATTTTCTTTTTCAACTTTTTGGATTAAACAAAACAGAATCACTGAACTTTCATGCCAAGGGAATCGGAATCATGATCATTTTCGATTTCTCCCTGGTGCATATTAATCAAAGGTCTCATTCTTGTCAATTCATCTTCCTTTCATCGCTGGAGAGTACTTCACTTGACGATAACTTCAACATCTCTTTCCTTTTACCTTTATTTGATTTGGAGAATGGGGCTACTGAACGTGGAGCTTGGAGCGAATTCTTGCATTTCGGCTTTTTCTTTCTTTCATCTCTTTTGGAACGGGGCGACAAACGATACCATGCATACTCACATACACATATAGATGGCAATGGCACTGGGTCCTTTTTTTCTTGCAAAAGAAAATACTCTTTTTTCATCACTTTACTTTCATTTTACTTTTTTCCTTTGTTTTTTTTCATACTTCTTGATTCTGCTCGGGCTGCAATACAAAAGCATTTTGTGTCCGCGTTAGAGAACTCCCTTTTTTTTACGGCTTTTATGATGTTGGGAAGGTTAAAATTAAGATGGGATGAAATGGGATGATTGGAGGCTTTCTCTTCCTTCCAGAAGGTGGAGGCTGAGAGGAATGGCGTATTTTTGTAGATTATGATGATTTTTGACGGCCTGATTGATACATGATGGGGATATGGAGGGAAAGGAGGGGAGGGGGAGGGATAGATGGAAAGGGCATATGAGGATTGCTGTATGGGTTGGGTGCTTGGAGAGGGAAATTCGAAAGACGGGAATTCGTATATAATATGCAGGAGGGAATAAGTGAGCTTTGGACGATAGTCGAGGGCGAGGGCGAGGGCGAGGGCGAGGGCGAGGGCGAGGGTGAGGACTTGGGCGAGGGCTTGAGGGTTTGAGCGTTAAGCGTTGATTGAATGATACCTATCTACTTAGATTTTGAGGGAGGAATGGAAGTAACTCATCCATCATCCACTTCTTGTACAGAGAATGAATCGAATGGAATTGAATGGAATGCATCTTGACGCAGTTTGACGCAGTTTGAGTACATATACATGCATACATGTAAATGTAAATTTAAATATACATGCACATGCACATGTGTATCCAAAGAAAAGATAACTCAGTGAGCAACTGAATCCCATCTATAATCTTTTTTTGACGAGTGAGTGAGTAAGTGAGTAATTTAAACACTTAAACAAAAAAAGAAAGGAAGGCCGACCTCCCTCGCCTCGTCTATAACGTTAGGCGAAAAAAAAGGGGGAAAAAAAAAGGGGGGGGGGGGGGGGGTGATTTATGTATATTTATATATATTATATGCCACCAATTAGTACTAGTACGCACTCGATTTTGATTCTGGTCGATTTATATACTTATACATGTATATATATACAGTATAGTTCTCCTTTCCTTTCCTTTCCTTTCCTTTTCTCGGTGCTTCTTCTTCTTTCTCTCTTCTGTTGTTGTTTGTTTGTCCGTGGAGTGGAGAACTGGGGCTCGATATGGAACTGAGGATTTCTACGAGTGGTTAGTTAGTTATATATAATATAAGCTAAATATAATATAATAGAATGAATAGGTTAGGTTTGAATGGATATAGATTGTTATTTTCACCGTAGTGCAGTGCAGTGCGTTCGTTGCATTTATGAATACTGCGAATAAATAGTTATATATTTTCGTTCATCATGCCCAAGTATTTATTTTATAGGTTGTGTCCGGTACAGTACAAGTAAAGGAGGGCGTTTAGGTAGTTTAATTGGTATCTTGACTACATAAGAGGAGGATAAGAGATATAGATAGAGTATTGTCATAATCTTTTCATTCCACATGGATTCCTTTCCCTACCTTCCGTTAACGCCAGCTGATAGTTCAATTCTGCTCGATTCGATATCCTTAATTTGGTTTTGAGAATTCATTCATATCAGCATCCTTAAGCATTTTCATTTCTATGTTTTTGAAACTCCTTCGCAATCTATTCCGCAACCGCAACCGCCTCGGTCTCTGTCTCTGCAACCGCAACCGCCTTGGTCTCCGTCTCTGCATCCGCTTCTTCGACTCGGGCCTTCTTTCCCGAGTCACTGCCGCCATCCATTTCTACATCGTCTTCTGCCTTTCGCTTCTTCTCTGTGCCGCTTGCGCTTGCACTTACACTTGCACTCGCATCCACATCCACATCCGCATCCACCTTTTCACTCTCGACAGGCTTCTTCTTATGGCGAACAAGATTGGTGAGATCGGTAGCTTTCTTTTTGGCTTCCTCGACTGCTGTGGCTGATTCGTTTAGCATGCTGCCAGAACCGGCTGGGACAGAGGTGCCTGTGCCCAGGATAGTGTGCAAGTCGACTGGGGGTGCGCGAAGTTCTTTGAGCTGTTTGAAAATTGGATTAGCATATGGATAAGGACAAAAAAGAGGATGTAATAAGGAAGGGAACCATACCCTCTGTTCCATATCCGCAATCAACCCCTTAACATCCTTGATCTTTTCTCTCGTAACATCATTATCATCCGGCGAACTCGTACTCGCTAACTCGATTTCCGTATTCTGCAACTTGAGCTTGGTGCTCTGGATCGCAAGCTCCAGCTCTTTGACGGCTTCGTCGCGCATAGGCTGGTTGATTTGTGCATCGGCGCCTGCTGAGGCGTCGTTTTCTCCCTCGGCGTCTTCCGAGGTGTGGGTTATGGAGGCGAATTCAAGCGCGAGGGAGAGCTTGAAGTGGGCTTCGCTGATTTCGGAAGAATCTTCGGAGAAGAGCGTTTGTTTGAGGGTGAGCGCAGAGCGGAAGTCGGCGATGGCTGCGGGGAATCTGGTGGGTTTGTTAGGATATAATGAGGACATTGGGGGGTTTGGGTATTGAGTGTACCTTTCATTCTCAAGTGAGATCTCTCCAAGTAAGTCATGTGTATCCGCCAATCTCTCTTTGATATGTCTCGTCATCGGCGAGTCGCCCGCTTCCTTTCCCTTTTCCTCACTCTCGTCCGGCTGCTCCAATCTTCGTGTGAACAACACACGCGCAAGATCAAGAACCTCGAATGAAGCCGCAAGATCATCATTATCCTCATCCTCGTCATCCTCTCCCCCTTCTTCTTCCCCATCTTCGGAATCCTCGAAATTCTCATCTCCAGTAAATGTAAATAGAGGCTTCTTCGCATCCGCACCCTCTTCCTTCTTCTCCCCTCCTCCATTCGCAATTGCCGAAACAGCCTCCTCAATCACCTTTTCCGCACTCCCATTCTCCTCTTTAGCCACTTTCTCCTTCTTCGCCTTCTTGGGCTTGTCCCCAGAGCTAGCCTTTCCTCCAAGGACATTGCTGCTCGCCTGAGCTACTTTGAATAGAGCTCGTCCATAAAGGAACAGGATCTCAGCATTCTCAACGGCCATTTCGCCATTGATCTCGGCTTGCAGTTCGGCGGCCTTTGCATAGTGGTCGACGGCTTCTTCGTAGTGCTTCTGGGCGAAGGAAGCGGTTCCACGTGCGCAGTAGTCGGCGAGAGTTACGCGGGAGGAGAGATATTCTTCTTTATCGATGTGGGAGGGGGCGGAAGTGGCAGCGGAAGTGGCAGCCGGAGTGGGAGTGGGATTGGAGTCAGCCATTTTGGGGTTTGTTCGGGATGAATTGAGGGGAATTGAGAGGAATTGAGAGCTGTTTGTTTATTTGTTTGTGTGAGGTTTGTTTGGGTGGGCTGATTGCTGTGATGGTTCGGATTTATAAACCAAGTTGATCAAAATGGATAGAATCGTAGTTTCGTAGTCTCGTAATCACTTCAGCTCCCAAAAAATAAGCCGTCTCGATGAATCAATGAGCGAGCAATAATATACAATTCAATTATTGAAGCTGTGACTGAGGAAAAGCAAATAAGTTTTGCGACAAGCTAGACCTTAGTTTTGGAAGCTGTGGTGGAGTCAAAAGGCTGAATTTAGTTCTACAGGGTCCGTCCGTTGCACGCGACAACGGAAAACCACTTTAACTTTTACGCGTTAAGAACGCGTCTTCCTGTCTAGACTTTGGATTTGCATATGAAATGTATGACGACAAATTGATCGAGGAGTTTCGACGAGTTTAACAAAGACGATTGATAGAGACTGGTCGGAGATATGAGTCGACCGAATCATACAGAGAAACCAAAGGCAGCTCTAATATTCCGACCGCCTGCTACGCCCGCGAATAATGCGAACCCGATACCCTCCTCATCCCCAGCTTTCGCAACCCCAGTACACCCCATAAAGCCTTTCAATGCTGCCGGAGCCGCCGCACCGAAAGCAAGTATCCTGCCGATTCTCTTACCTCCTGCGACTTTAAGACCTTTAGCGTTCAGGACTTTTACAAAGAAGCATAGTTTGACCTTGACATCGTCGGCATTACAAGTGCTTGCTACATTTATTGGGAAACATTGCGGGACAGGATGGCGCGAAGAAGGGCTTGCAGAGCGAGTTTTGGAGGAAGTAGCAAAAAGCTGGAAAAATAGAAGCGCTGGGGTGATTGTTGATGGGGAGGGGCCGGAATTGAAAGAGATTTTGAAGCACCTGGAAGGGGGTATGAGTGGAGGCCGGATTGTGACAGGAAGGGAATTGAGTCGGCAGAATAGTCTTTCCTTGGGATCATCACAACATAGCGAAGTGGCAAGGACGAGACTTGGGCTAAGGCCAAGTAATATTGCGAGAGAGGATAGTCAGTCGAGTTTGGGTATTTCAAATTTGGAGGTCGAGGATGAGGAGGATGAAGATGGATTGAGAGACCCAAGAAAGTGGTTGAAGGTTATTGATGCATATGAACAACCTAGACTTGTTTATAATGTTGCGAAGAAGCATTTTGATAAGTGTGTTGCAATCCTTCGCTATATCTTAGAATATCTTCTAATATTTAATACAGAGATACTTCCAAGCCATCATTATTTCCACCAGCGTCTCATAAAACTCTTCTGTTCCAGAATCGATACAATGTAATCCACCAACGTCTCCTCCGAAATGAGTCCTTCCAAGCACCCACATTTCAAGCCGCCAAAGCTTCTCTTCAACGCTCTATATCCTCCCTCGCAACCCAACAACAATCCTATAAATTAACCCCTATCGCCAACCTCCTTGGTCGCAATCACAGCACCCACATGCTTCTTGGACTCCTGTCCATTTCCCCTACTGGAAGTCTCACCATCAACGATCTCACAGGCAGCATAGCCCTTGACCTCACGCATGCGCATTCCATCCCCAAAGATGGCGCCTGGTTTGCACCAGGAATGATCGTCCTAGTAGACGGCACTTACGAAGAAGACGAAACAAACTCCTCTTCCATCCTTGGTGGTAACGGCGGCGTAGGCGGTACTATCGCCGGTAAATTCATTGGCTTCTTCATCGGTCACCCGCCCTCTGAGCGTCGCCACGTCACGCTGGGCACAGCCGGTGAAGGCGAAACTACTGCTGGTGGTGGCTTTGGCTGGGTTGATTTCCTCGGTGTAGGAAGCGAGCGCGCCCTCGGTAGCAAAATGCGACGACTTGAGCAAAAGCTTCTCCAACCTCCTCCTCCTCCAACCCCTGATTCCGATGGCCCACCACCTCCCTCTCACGGCCGCGTCATTATCCTCGGCTCCCTCCACCTCGATACTCCGCTTACCCTCCGCGCATTAAAGAAAATTCTCTCCCTCTACGCCTCCGAGCCACCCGGTTGCGTCCCTATAACATTCATCCTCCTCGGGCCCTTCGTTTCGCATGCCGTCCTCGCCCGCGGCGGCTCCGGTGGTTCTATCGAATATAAAGAATACTTCGATTCCCTCGCAGCCGTGCTGTCCGAATTCCCCACCATCATCTCCAACTCAACATTTGTATTCGTCCCCGGCGACAACGATGCATGGGTGTCCTCATTTTCCGCCGGGGCAGCTGTGCCACTCCCGCGAAAAGCCGTCCCGGAGATGTTCACCAGCCGAATCAAGCGCGCGTTCGCGACAGCAAACGCAGAAGTCGAAAAGGATGCCGGAAAGAAAGGCGATGGCGAAGCTATCTGGACCAGCAATCCGTGCAGACTGAGTTTGTTCGGCATGAGCTGCGAAATGGTATGTTTCCGAGACGACATCAGCGGACGGCTTAGGAGAACAGCCGTGACGCTTGGGGCGAAGAACACGAATGAGGAAGGCGGAGATGAGGATGAAGACGGCGATACGAATATGTCTGCTGCAGAGCCCAACCCAGACGACGAAATAGACCCCGATACACACGCCGCTCGGCGTCTTACGAAGACGATTCTAGATCAAGGATTCTTGTCTCCGTTTCCGCTGTCGATTCGTCCGTTGCATTGGGATTACGCTAATGCGCTGAGTCTCTATCCGCTGCCGAGCGCGCTGGTGCTGTGCGATACAGATGCGGCGCCGTTTTGTTTGACGTACGAGGGGTGTCATGTAATGAACGCGGGGAGTGTGATTGCGCGGGGCAGGAGGGGGGTGGCGAAATGGGTGGAATATGATGTTAGGGAGAGGAGTGGGAAGATTAGGGAAGTGGTGTTTTAAGAGTTGGGTTTTGGGGTAGAGTAAATGGGAATGGGACTGGGAATAGGCCAAGAGAGGGTAGATGAAGGTGATGGAAACGATAACGATATGACTGAACTTTCATGCACTCTGGCAGTCTGGCTTGTTGAGATGTGCGTGTGGATGTTCTTAATGGTTCTGTATTTTGTACATTAACTCTTGAATAAACTAAAAATCCAAGAGGTAAAGCAGAATCCGATTACTCATTTATGCTCATAATGATGCTCTACCAATCCTTTGCCAACCATTCCAAACCCAGCCCCAGCCAAACCAAAGATACCTATATACAACAGGCTTATGCTCCTCTTGCAATATTTTCACCGTACTCCATGCTTGTACAAGGGAACACCTTTGATATTTCCCATAATCCATATATCGCAAACCGTCTCGTCTTGGAATCATCATCTCAACTCATCATCTCACATCTCAATTTTTACCATGGGGTATATACCATCCGAGACCTAACCGATCATCACAGGAAATATGCTTTCTCCTCCATCCATAATCATGCTGCAGACTCTCACTTGAAATTACCTCAATTCCAAAACGCCCTCATCCAGCACCCCAAACAACGACTCCACTTCCCTTTGCACCTTTTCAATTTCTTCCGACAATTGCCCGGTAACCAAAATAAAAGCATACAAAATTTCATAATCCTCATCTTTGACCTTAACCAGTCCCAAGCTTGATCTTCTGCGGAGTCCCGCCTGTGATATCATGAGTCCTTCTGAATATTCGTCATCGGCATCTTCATCCATTGAACTATCTTCGTTGCTTCGACGGTTGCCGACTGCCATGTTCTTTCGATATTGGAATATTTTTGCGAGAAGACGGTCTCGCGCGTTGGCGGTGCTGGGGAGATTGTCGGCTAGTAGGGGGTATTCTAGCTTCATTGAAGATGCCATAACTGCCACGAGTTAGCTGGGGAAATGCGGGGAGATCCGCAAGCATGTGCACAAACCTTGAAACAAATGACTCATCCTGGCACAAAGCTGCGCTCTTTCTTCCTCGGTGAACTTCAGCAACAAGGCCTCTCCCTCGCTGGCCTCCGCATTCTTCTCAATGACCACATTCATAGCATGAAAAGCATCCATAATTTTATTTGTAGACTCCATTATCCGTCCATAAGCGGCTGCTGGGAATGGACCCCGAAGCTCAAACTCGCTCTGCGCCGAAGCTCGAAACTTATCCAGAAGTGCGATGTATTTATGGAATTCGGCTTCCTCCTTCAAATTGAGGTATGCTTGGAAAGACCCGCCTTCTGTCACCACAGATAAAGGATCCCGTTTCCATACTAGACCCATTCGTAGCCAGAGAAGTGATAGACCTTCCTTAAACTTCCGTCTCGCAGATATTGGCCATACAACTCTGGTGATGATGAGACCCCAAAGGCAACCAGCAAGAACAGCCACGACTCTGTGGAATGCAATATCAGTAATAATCGGTCTTACTCCACCTTCATCGTCGTCGTCTTGGCCTTCCTTTATGGATAAACTGTATGCGTACAAGCAAGAAAGGTTATATGTGAGCATGATGAAACGGCCGAAAGGTCCCTGCCCTTTGGCAAGAATGATATAGAAACAGGGTAGGCTGACTAGCCATCCACAGAAAGCCAGTGCATAAGGGTTGCCCTCACAGATATACCAAACGAAGCAAGCAATGATTGCTCCTATGACTGTGCCGATGAAACGTGCTGAACCGGTTGTGTTCGATGCTCCGATTGTCATACTGCAGACCAACATGTATGATAACAATCCCCATTCTCCACGGTAATACTGATATGCTGGTCTTGTTTCAGGTATGAAAGCAAATAAAGCGTAAAGCGCTGCGCCGAAGCCTACCTTGACTGCGAACCGTACTAGACAGGGTAAGTCAGATAATCTATCAAATATTCATAGTCGATGGACATACTGTCGTCACGATCCAAGGACCGTATCACACGCATTATCTTTACGCGTAACTTTCCAATACTACTTTCATCAATTTTGGTGCCAACTTCGACCTTTCTGTAACCAAGTCTCTTTGTCATAATGTCAGTAATATCCTTCGGCACTTCACCCCCTATTTCTCGAGAGATGAGGCCCTCTTGCTCGTCATCACTCAGCGCATCTCCTTTCGATCTATCTCTACGTTTTCGCCAGAATAGCACCCATCTCCATGAGCGACGCTTCGGGCGTTCCGTTTCCTCTTTCAGTTCTTCTAGAATTTCCAGATAGTGTTGCATCTCGGTAGCGAAATCTTGAAGGTTGAAACTAAAATGACCACAACTTGCAGCGACTTCTTCAAAATCCGCTTCAATACTCTCTGAGCGAGTTTTATCCATTTCTTTGGATTTGTATAGCTCTTGTAGTGCTTGGGCTCTAGCATTGCTGTAGAGTTTCCTGCGGAAAGTAAGCTTCAGGTTAAGTTAAAGCTCCCAAGAGATGGGTACCTACAATGCTTCTGTAAGACTCGTTCTGAAATGCTCGTTGATTGTGATACGGTAGTTGGGACCCTCTTCGAAAGGGAGTTCCTCCAATATCTGTGATAAGGTATATGCCAAAGACTTCATCGATGGACCTAGATGGACGATAAAGCGGCCAAAGATCTCTGATGGAGTCCGAACAGTGGGCATTGCTATACTTGATAAACTAGCTTCCGTGCCTTGTCTTGTAGGAAATTTCGGTCTTTCGGAGGCGGAGTCCAGATCGCTGCCTTCTTCTGAAGCCTCTTCGATGGCCGTTAGTACGGCGAATCGATCGGATTTCCCGCTCATTGGTCGACTTTGATTGCTTGCATGCTGATTGGGAAACTTGTGCGATCCAATAGGTGTTGCACCACCCATCGGTGAATTCTCTCTAAGCAGCGTGAACTGCGTCAATGCAGCACTTCGAAGTCCACCAATAGATTGCGCAAGTGTTTGCATACAGCCGACCAGTCTAGCCTCAATTGCGTATTCGTTCTCGGTGCCAAGGACGTAATGCTCAAGCTTTGCTTCTTTGAGGTTTTTCGCAAGCTGAGCAGAAACTGATTTATATTGCCTCTGGGCCTGGTCGAAAGTCGAAGAACTAAGATCAACTTCGGATCCGCTAAGGAATCCTCGAGTTATCATAGTAAGCATATCCCCGAACGAGTCGGTAGTTTTGATCATGCTTTCCCTAAGCTCTGCTCGTGCGGAAATTGGCCATACCTTGACTTCGTTAGTAGACGATGCTATTAACCAGAATGTGGAGCTATACATACCAATAAACTGACTATAGACGTCGAGGTAATACCCATGATGACCATCTTCATGACTTGAACGATTTTGTCATCCTCAAACACGCCTACCTGAACAGCATTCTCTTTCGTAAGGACCGTAATGATTGCCAAACTTGCCAGACTACACGCTACACTGACAAGTGGAGCATTGTACCTTTGTTTGAACCATCCGATTAAGCCAAGCCCTCCTCCACAAAATACTATCAAGATCAAAGCATAGGCAAGCTCTATCAATCCCAACTGTGTCTCGCAATATACCGAAACTGCCATGCTCGACACCGAAATAAACACCGCGTATAGAAATGCCGAGATACCTAATATCGCCGCCTCAATCATTGATCCCGAGGATCGCGCGGGGTGGAAGTAAACCGTAATTGTCGCAACCATATGTTTTCCATCTTGGTGTCCCAGAAATTTTGCAAGCAGTGGTGAGAAGGTCGCCAAACTGCCAAGTGTGTATGCCAATGAGCATTTCAATATTCCTTTACCGGTAGGCGTCTTGAGCCAATTCGCAAAGGCTTTTGAAGATTTGACGAAACTGGTCCATGTTCTTCGAAACGTGCTTCCTTCCTCTTCCGTCATCTGCTGTCCCAGATCTTCATCAGGCGCAAATGATCGCGCGGCTCCATCAAACATCGATGGACTTCGTAATGTGATCTGTCTGCGAGCTCTCTCGCCGGTGTTTGGAATGATGAAAGTCCCATTTCGGAGCTTCTGTTGTTGATTCCAACAAATCAGCCTTGGCCTCAAGCTGCGTATCGTATGAGTAAAAGCAAAAAAAATTAACATACCCCTCGTTTACCGTGTCTGGAAAACCTCCTATCCCTCTCTCTGTCTCTACCTGCAGGTGATGCAGCCTCCGAACCCGACGGAGAGGCACTCATTGTGAGTTTAAATGTCCCGTTTCATAGCTTGAAAGCTTTGTTATGATGTATCTCTTTAAGTAAGTTGGAAGCGCTTGTTTGATGGGGCACGGTCGCAATTCGGCACTAATGACGCTTTCCCCAGGATTTCAGCACAGCGTTCTGTAAATCCGCATCTTTGTTTACTAGGTATGTACTGCACATCATTCCAGGAAGGCGCAACTATTAATAGTCCTCTTTGATATCTACTGTATCTTTAACAAGCCATACGAAAACCTTCTCGTCGTTCTTCCTAGGATTACAAATTACGAAAATCTTCACACTTCTTACCATGAAATCCATCATAGATCTCACCCAAGTAGCGGTCATGCGACCACACGTGCTACTCTAAGAGATCTCATGGACACCCCTACGTGCTTGCCTGCATATAGAAGGGTACACGGTGTAACGAGAAAGCTCCAATCATTGGACTGCGGCACGCACCGAGCCTCTCCATTTGAAATCCGATTTGGTTGGTCGTGCGCAAAGAGCCTTTGCAGCACATGGAAAAGATGGAATGGCATCGTAGGCATGTCCTGGTTGTGGAGCTCATTGCCCCCGTTGGACAGGTTTCATGTGCTTACGCTTCAATCCGGATATCGTCGCTGTCACTCCAAAAGTATCAACAACTCTCTCAATCAATAAGTTAATCCCTGGTATAACATACCTACAAGGCGGCAGCAATCGTGCATTCATCTTCGGGTTGCGCATACCAAGTGGTACACTTTGATGCAAGTCGTCATTCATGCAAGTCTTGACCTGTGGTTCAAACCCTTACTCCCACCACAATGATTAGTTCCAACAGAAATCGCCGAGACCTAGAGGTAGTGCACACCGAGTGCGACATCTACACTTCTATAGGCCCAAGCCTCCGAACTGCATTCTGTATTTCGAAATTATCATTAAGCTTTCCCTTTGTGCTTCCACACAACGCTTCTTGAGCAACATGAAAATCGGTGTTGCATGGGGAGTGCATGGGGAGCACATGGATATGAAATTTGTTATGCAATATCCCACGGAATGTATTATCGTGTTACCATGAAGACGGTGCTACTTGAGAAACATGCGTCGGATATGGCAGACAGATAAAATTTTGAAAGTTTGAAATTTTCGGATCTAAAATCTAGCTTTACGCTGGACGCTCAAAATCGCATCACTTTTGCTATATCTGCCTAATCATTCATCGATAGCGGGCATACTGTTCTACTGCACAGTTTTCATCCGATTCAT
The DNA here is from genome assembly GCA_026770245.1 of Clarireedia aff. paspali H2. Taxonomy (NCBI): domain Eukaryota; kingdom Fungi; phylum Ascomycota; class Leotiomycetes; order Helotiales; family Rutstroemiaceae; genus Clarireedia; species Clarireedia aff. paspali H2. The sequence continues at coordinate 45,669 of JAJCXA010000130.1, forward strand.
CTTCATCTTCATCTATACTCGTCTCTATGCCAGCCCACTGACAGCCCAAAACTTGACAGCCGCATCACCGCCCACAGAAGCGACCTTCTTTCCACCATCGATCCAGCAAACACCGGCGACGCCATCCTTGTGGGCGTTTGGGGCTTTGATTCTTTTTCCTGGTGATGCAAGGCTCCAAACAAAGACGTTAGTGTCAAGTCCACCACTTACGGCGTGAGTTCCCGCTTCGTTCCAATCTAGGGGCCAAAAACTTAGCGAGTGATTATATGATCGAATAATTCAACCTACCAATACTGGTTATCCGCGCGGTATGGCCACCCCATCGGTCTGTTTTAACTTGCCAGCTACTCGTATCATAAACATAAATCTTCCCTGACGAGTTGCCTGCAGCAAGCAGATCTCCTTTAGGCGAGAATTCTAGAGCGGTAACTTGTGCCGAAGAGTTCGTGAGCTTAGTTTTTGGAGAAAGTTTGTTTCCTTCCGCAGTGTAAATATGAATTGCATTAGCGTCGTCTCCAACAGCTACTGTTGATCCAGAAGCTGCAATGGAGGTTGGTGTGAAATCCTTGGTAGCTATTGTGTCAACTAGACTACCTTTGGAGAAAATATCGATACCATTAGAAGTGGCAACGTATAAATTATTCCCGCTGGACGCTATACCCTTGGGCTGTCCGTTCAGTTTCGCGGCCTCCCCAACAAAAGTATTGCCTGGGACGTCGACGGTTCTCAAAGTGTCATCCCAGCCAACACTGTAAGATTTATCGCCCGCAGTTGTCCAGCCTGAGACCTGGTTTGTATGGGATGATCCTTCAGTAGTAGATCCAACGCCAGTACCGATATCCCAAGAGCAAACTCTACCATCGAAACTGCCAGTCCACAGTGTTTGTCCTTTCTCGGTCTGGCTTGAGCCAACCGCAGTAATTGCTTTCCCGTGACCCTGGACAACCTTAGTGGGCTTCTCTGTCCCTTCAGCCAGATAGTTCAGATCCCCTGACAGACTAAGACTAATGACCATTCCATCGTTACGAGCAGGCCAAGCCACGCCGACCTGATGGTCAGGGATGCTAACATTGCCCTCTCCCCCAAATCGCCATGTTTGAACAGCTTTTCCAGCTTCAATATCCCACAGCTTGACTGTCTGATCTGCACTCGCCGTGACAATCCTCTTCGAATCCTTGTTCCACGAGACACCGAAAATGGTACCCTTATGTTCACCTTCTCCAAAGTGTGCAGCCGCAGCCGTAAGACCAGTCTTCCCATCATACAACTGTATCTTTTTATCCGACCCCACACTGACAAGGTGATCTCCATCCGGCGAGAATGCTACTCCATAGATATACCCCTTGTGCAGGCCTTGAAGTTTGCTATTGAACTTGAAGGGGGCTCCATGGTAGTAAACTAAAGTGCTATCGTCGCTACCAGTAGCAGCGCGCAGAGGTCGTTGTTGGCGGATAGAAACAGAATTTATGATCCCAGAGTGCCCAATGATCTCTCCAACAGAATTTCCTGTATCTGCAGTTATGCAGTGACCGTAACGTTCTCGTCCATCACCGACCGCAATAATACGCTGCGAGTCTCCATCCCAGGCGATATCGTTGATTCGTCCGGATATAATATGATGTTCTCCTTTGGTATTAACTCCTTCTATTGAATCCCAGACTTTCACAGACCCTGATACATCTCCGCTAGCAATATAGTAACCGGAGGGAGAGAATCGTGCAACGGTAGTTTGGGTTGTGTGGGAAACGTATTGTTTGCTTAGTGACGGATTATCAATGTTACGGACGAAAATGGATTTGCCAGACTATGTACATCATCAGTGCATGAATGATCTCTTGACAGTTGAGTACGCACAGCATACGCAATACGCTCTCCTTTGGGATCACAACTCAGTTGTGTAGGACGACCTCGTTCGGTGGCGGGGGAGGGGGCAATGATCTTGTCGATAACGATGGACATATTGAATCGCAGATAGTGAAGACCAGATGTCTTGACTGCAAAGGAGAAATGAGATAAGCTCTTTGGATTCAAAGAGAATATTTTGTGAGCTCTTGAACACGTCAAGGTGGAATAGAGACAATCTTGAGGGGAGTGGACTGAAATAAGGCTGAGAGGCAGAATTGTGGGGTGGGGGTGCAAGGGACAAGTGGGCTAGGTGGGTTGCGTAGGAGCTTAGAAGCTTCGAATCAACACGAGGTAATTCCTTTAATCCCAGAAAGCGAGCTTGATTCCGCTTTACGACGATTCAGAGAACAGTTCAAATTGAGCGCTTCCTCATTCAGCGCTTCCCCATTCAATGCTACGACTAGCCTAAATCAGCTATAAGGGTATCGTCCTGTACAGAATCCCAAGTCCATACCCAAGGCGCCCTTCGCCAATATACCCTCCTTTTATGATGACTTTATACAATGTTCTTGTACATAAATACACCCTAACCGTTACGCCGATGCTAAACTGCGAAAGAGTTCCAAATAGTCATGAGAATACCCGCAATGCCCTAGTATATAAAATCTCGCATCCGGATAAGAATATGCTCCTCTTACCTCAAGCACCGATAGCTAGGCAGGAATCGAGTACGCTATCCAACCCAACTCTATCTTGATATTCACTGCCCTCCCAACCCCATTCATCAACATCAGTCATTACCTCATCAACCGGGTGCATCTTTATGCCGTTAGTCAGACCATTAATACTGATACCACCCATTTCGATGTCGCCATCTTCGTCCTCGGTAATAATCCTTCCTTGAGGTCCGAGCCTGGAATATTCATTCCAGTCCTTCAGTTCACCTTCGCGATAACCAAACATTATCTGCTGCACAACAACTGGCATTTGCCCGAGGCCACAATCGCTGATTTCTAAAGCGGTTCTCACATCGGCCATACCCAGGGGTCCGCGCTCGCTTGCAGCTCTAGCCTCGGTAGGTAAGAGGCCATTCTTGTCCCTCAAGACCTCATTTCGCATCCAAGATTCTTCTTCCCTTTCAAGTTGTTTTCGATACTTGTGCGTCTGAACCCAGGCCGAACCACCACCTGTGCCTGCGCTTCCTAATGCGCCGGGCCCATTGCTCCTCGTCTTGCTGAAGATATGCGAAAGCACTTCTTTGATAAAGGTTTCTGTGGCTACAGACATAAACTGAGCTGCATCCTGCACATGACCAGAGACCAAGCCAGTTTCGTAGCAAATTGGTAACATTCGTGACTCGATTGTCGTTGTATCAGGAAATTCTCCAGATTCCGAGGCTAAAGGTAGAGTGTAACGTTTCCGAATTTCCAGATCCCAATCTTTAAGGATGTGTAAGCAGTGTATACCATCCACCATTTACCTAGAGAGTACTCACTCGTTTTATTGAGACCTCCTGCGCTAGCAGGAACAGCTTCCGGTTGTCGAGTAATACGTGGCTTTCGATGCTCGCCAAGCATAGTCGCAAAAGCATCAAAAGGATCGAACTAGGGAACAAATTATCAACTGCTGGTATAATATTATTGCTCACCGAACTCACATCGTTTTGCGTAAGATCTTTCAATCTCCTTCGATCTCGACTTGGCAATTGCATCACCTCCGTCTTGAGTCTTTGTTCCGCAGCATCTCCACTGACTGGCTTACTTCCGGCTCCCGTTGTCGGCTTATCATTTGCACTGACCCAGCTCGCCACGCCTGTATCAGGCATTTCTCGTGTTGTGTTCGCATAAATAGCAGATATGAGTTGATTATGAAGATGCTCAATGTCACCGGAAGGCGTCAAAAGAAAGTGGTCAATCTTGTATGAGAGTTCGGCTTGATTCATATGCCCTGTTGCCAGACAAAGAATTAGCAAATGCGCAAAATCATCCGTCATAATCGCCTTATTCACACAACAATAACTTTCAAAGGCTTTCGTGAAAGTCCCACATACCCATAATAAAGAGACTGATTGACTCTTTATACGTCCCCCAATTCTCGCCAATGGCAGATTTGAGGGCCGTATACAACGGCTCGAGGTCGATGCGTGGGGGAACATGGTTAGATTTTGATGATTTCTGAACAGGAGTCGTCGCGCTGAGTGCTTTGGAGGGTAAGATTGGAGTAGGACTTTTTGTTGTCACGGAAGGACGGCTCAAAGCAGCGGGATCGATGTCGGGCATGATGGAAATAGGGTCGCTCGAGCGCGCTTTCACAGCGCGACAAGCCTTATAAAGCGATAGCCCATCAAAACAGCAATCTAGCAGGAACCCAGCGATATAATTTTGAGGATGTAATCCCTATATATGATGATATAATTGATGGCCGAAAGATGGTCGATTTGCGTGGAAGATGTTCGTGACGTTGGGTGTGGTGTGTCTCTGTGCCTTATCGCCTTAGTTTTTAAAGTCTGGAGGTCTAGGATAACCTAGTGATAACGACCGAGTCCCCTCAAATCCCGAGAGAGAGTAAATAATTATCGCGTATGGCTGTCTTATTAACGCGTCCGCTCGCTCAACTTTCATAAATTCCTAACGACTCTCTTGTTTTCTTTCATGGGAAGGGGCGCGCGAATTTTCGAATTGTCGCAACGATGCAAAAATGTCGACACGACATACCCGCATCGCCAATGCTATTGATAGCTTAGTGCGCCGATTTCAAGTTGAGATACCAGGGGAGGATCCAGCAGTTGCAGAGGACAGAGAACTTGCTGCCGTAGAGTTTGTTAAAGAAGTCTTAAAGAGGTAATTCTGTCGGGGAGTCAGGTTTTGGGGGAGACTTACTGATTTTGGGATATGTTTGTAGTTCAAAAACTCCTGCAGTTGTTGCGGATGTAAACCAAGCTTCCGACCTAATAAAGAAACGATTAATTCAAGCAAATCCGAGCCCCAATGAAGCCTTACGATTTACGAACCTTTACAGTAGACTTCTCTCCATACCTGTTATACAGCAAAAATGGGCAGTACTCTATTTTCTATACCAGCTGGGAGACCAAGATCAATTACAAGCACCAGCTTTAACAAGCCCTTTCATGAGCCCTATCAAAAAGCAGAAAGCGACCAAGAACGTTGAACCCCATGATACAGCCAGCGCGGCCCCTCTTAGGGACTCGCGACGGCAGCCTCAAACTGACGGCACCTTTGATACCCAAAGCTATGGATCGCGAGATGAACGGGAGTTTGAAGATGCGTTTGCGCCAGCTGGGCTGAAGAAATTACCAGAACGAGAAGGGGGGCAAAGAGATCGGAAGGAAGAAGAGGAAGCATTTTCCAAACCGCCTTCGGCGCAACAAGGAGTTGCATTGAAGACGGCTTTATTGGCCGAAAATTATGTCGAAATCGATCCACCGGAGACAGCCTTACTAAGGGACCTCCCCTTCACATTACAAGGTCTCTCTTCGTCACATTTACCTTTTGATTCCGAGTCGAGTCTCAAGCTACCAGAAACATTGCCAGTGCCAATAATCTCCATTTTGCACACCTTGTCTGAGCCATCATTGCTTTACAGGAGCTTATCCTCTTTTGTACAAACAAGTGAAGGGGGCTTATTAGGCCAGAGCTTGCGGGCTGCGATAGCTAGAGAGCTAAGATCATATCTTGGTCTGGTTGCAACGCTTGAAAGTCAAATTCGCCGGGCTCTTTCATCGCTGGACGAGCGAGAACCTAGAGGGGGTATTGGTAAGGCAGGCGTGACACTAAAAAGATGTGTAGTTTGGACTCGTGAGGCTACTATGGGTCTTCGGTTGATGAGTTTGATAAGCGAGGAATCGAAAAGTAAAAAGGGCGGTCAGCTCATCACGCTGATTCATGGATTTTCATCTTCACACGGAGACCCAATGGTCGGGGCGTTTGCGGAGCGTTTACTAGTGCATGTCACTCGACCATTCTATGACATGCTTCGGCATTGGATCTATGATGGAGAGCTGTCAGATCCATATCATGAATTCTTTGTATCTGAGCAAGATCCGAATGCCATCCATGAGAACCAGGATGGCAGGAACAGGGGTGGTGCGAGCAGTGTCTGGGAAGACAAATATAAGCTTAATGAAGATATGGTACCAAGTATCATCACTCAAGATTTTGCTCAAAAGGTCTTCCTGATTGGAAAATCTTTGAATTTCATTCGCTACGGGTGTGGGGATTCTCAATGGGTTGAGGCATATTCGAAAGATGCATCCAAAGAGCTGCGATACGGGGATACTGCGACCTTAGAGACATGGATCGACGAAGCCTACAAAACAACAATGGCCCGACTCATCCACCTCATGTCGGAAAAGTTTCATCTATTTGAGCATCTCAAAGCTCTCAAAAACTACATCCTTCTTGGACAAGGAGATTTCATCGCATTACTCATGGAATCGCTTTCCTCGAACCTAGATCGCCCAGCTGGTGCGCAATACCGACATACACTCACTGCGCAACTAGAGCACGCTATCCGTGGCTCTAACGCTCAATATGATTCTCCTGAAGTTCTTCGACGTCTCGATGCTCGCATGCTGCAGCTATCGCACGGTGACATCGGCTGGGACTGTTTCACCCTCGAGTATAAAATTGACGCTCCTGTTGATGTTGTCGTAACCGAGTGGGGCAATCGTCAATACCTCAAGGTCTTCAATTTCCTCTGGCGCATAAAACGTGTCGAATTCGCTCTTTCCACTACTTGGCGTAAATGTATGACTGGTGCACGAGGAGTTCTCCAAGGCTCCACTGATCCGGCATTTCATCAAGCCTGGAAGCAAACCCGCGGTGTTCTCGCCGAGATGATACATTTCATTGCGCAACTCCAATACTACATTCTCTTCGAAGTCATTGAGTCTTCGTGGGATGAACTACAAGCCGCCATCCATAAAGATAGCTGCACACTCGACGATATTATCAAAGCGCATACGAAATATCTCAATGCAGTCACACATAAAGGATTGCTAGGCGCCAAGAAGAGACATTCAGCAGACGCCGATCCCGAAAATACATTTATGATCCAACTCGGCGAAATCCTGCGTCTCATGCTCTCATACCGTGACGCCGTCGACGGCCTCTACTCCTTCTCCGTAACGGAATACTCTCGTCGTCAAAATCCATCCGCCTCCTTATCCTCCCGCCCACCTTCTACCTCCCGCCCTGCCACCCGACTCGACGATTTTCCCGACTCGGCCGCACCCACTCCCAATCCTCATATGCTGAATCTGAATCTGAATCTCTCTAGCCTGCAGCAATCGGAAGAAGAATTCCCACTGTTGGCAGAACGCCTGCAGTCGCTAGGACAGGTGTTTAAAAATCGCATCGCGTTACTGCTGGGTGATTTGGCGTATCAACCGGATACGGATATGAGATTCTTGGGGGTGGTGATGAATTTCAATGATGTTTATGTGGGGGTGAGGAGAAAGAGTAAGGGGAAGGAAAAGGAAAGGAGGGATAGAAGGACGGAGAGGGATGTCGATAGGGGGGATAAAGAGAGTGGGAGAGATAGTGGGAGGGAGAAGTAGATCTGTGTTTGGTGGTCCAGAAAGCCGTGGATAGAGGCGTCTTTGTATTTTTGACAGGGTCGATATCATGCGGTACGTAAGTTACGGGTATGGAATGGTACGGAAGGGAGTGGCAGATTTGGAGGCCGGGTATTCTGGGCTGTTGATGTGATGTGATGCAATGCGATATGATGTGATGTGATGTGATGTGTAATGAATACCAGACCTTAGCTTCAAGCAATGAAGAAAAGAGCATTTGACGATAACCTACATATATACATAGAATCTTCACTCTTCTCCTTCTCCTTCTTTCATCTTTCTCAATAGTTATACACTCGGAATCAGAATAGTCCGCCTCCCTCTCCCTCTCCCTCTACCTACTCCATCCATCCATCACCGATCTCTCTCCAATACATACACATACATACATACATACATACATCTCATAGTCACTCATACAAAATCCACACAAGTTAATCACTACATATATCCCAACTCCATCTATTCAAATATAACTATTCGAAGGGAGGGAAAAAAAAATTTGTATATCAGTTCTCATATACGTATTTCTCATCTTGAACTCATTTCATACCATCTCATCTCTCATCTCATCTCATCTCATGTCTTCTATCACATATATGCCTATACATTCACCCCCCCCCCCCTTTCCCCCTCTTCCTCGCTCCCCTCTCCCCCTCTTCCTCGCCCCCCTCTTGCACTGCCAGCTCACTTATACATCCTGCTCCGTGCTTCAAACCCCTTCCTTCACTTTTCTCCACCAGCTAGCCTATCTCCCTATTTAACCTCCCCTCCACACATCAACGTAAACCCCTAAAATCAAATAAACCTCCAACCATTCAAATTCAACCTTCTAATTCGCATCTTTCCATCCCATTCCCTCTACCAACCAACCCACCCAAAGAAATAACGTGCAACCAATCGATCAAAGAACTCCTCCCATCCAGAACTCTTCTAAAAAAAAAGTATTGGAAAAAAACCTCCCCAGAGTCCCCACCACCACCAACGCAAGGATATTTTCCCAGCTCAGAAACCATTTGATCAATCCATCCCTCCTTCAAATACCAACCACCATCATAGAATAGAAGTGCATAGAGGGGCAAAAAATGACCCCCTCGACACATACGCACTGCTCCCCCTTCTCGAAAATCCTTCTAATATCACAAATAAAGAAAAAGATCGTCCCCCTGACAATGATCACATTATACAGAAAATTAAAACAAAACATTACCACCCAATATTTTAATAACCCCTCCTCCTAGCCCTTCCACTTCCCAAATCAATATTCTTCATCTCCTCTAACAACGCCCATGCATCACCCCCACCAGGTGCACCACCTCTCGATCCCGGCGCCGGTAACGCCATGGGAACTTTCGCCGGCAAAGGCGGACCAACCGGACCTCGATATCCGCCTCCGCCCGGACTACTTCCATAAGCATAATTCTGCGGGGGATAATTCTCATTCGCATATTCCGCCGTGGAGGGTCGTTGCGGACTTCGCGACGATCGATAGTTGGGATCTTGGTAGATGGGAACGGCAGGACTGGAATGATAAGCGGGTTGTGCAGACATCCGATTAGCTTTCTTCTGAAGTTTATTACGTCCGGTTGCAGCAGGAGGATGATCCGGAGTTCCGCCACTGAAATAGATGGGTGATGTGATGGCCATCGATTGAGGTCGACCCGCTTGTCGATGTGCGAGTTTGCGAGTGGTAGGCGCCGGTTGTTGAGCGGGCGGAGGACGATAGTTTCGGTCGGGCATCTGAGAAGCGTATTTGGGACCCTTTTGCTCAAGCAGTGGAGCATAGTTAGATTCAGGAATATGATCACTAGGATCAATCTCTCTGCCATCATGCGTAATAATCTTAGCATCCGGGTCCTCCTTTTCATAAGCAGCACTGAGAGAACCTGCCGACTTTGATCCTGTTAAATTAGGATTGAAGACATCGTAAGATTCCGGACCAAAGGCAATGCCAGATAACCTTCTCGCTTCGGGAGCGGGACTAACCGACTTCCTCATGACTGATGGGTTTGGAGAGGTTCCCCTACGAGTCATACCCGGATTCGGCGACACAGCTCTCCTGTTCATCGATGGATTGGGAGATACACCCCTATGATTGACCGGAGGATTGGGTGATACTGCCTTTCTATTCATGGATGGATTGGGAGAAACCCCCCTAGGCTTCACCGGCACCATGGCCGTAGAGTATGAACTCTGCCCATCATAATGAGCAGCTGACGGCGAATAAGGTACCACCGCCGCGGAATCATGATAGGATAGTGGAGATGGTTGAGTCTGCTGGTATTGTTGTCGCTCTTGATGTCTGCCACGCTGCGAACTCTGACTATAGCTGGCTCGCTTCTCATGATAGATGCGGTCCGAAATCTCCTTGGCAATCATGGGATCCATCCCCGGTACCAGAGTTGGTGGCATTTCAGGCAAACCATAATCACCAGCAGTATCATTTAGCGATTGACTTCGATCATGACGATTGGGCGGTACTCCATTGTATGATGTTCTCGAGGATATAGAACCACCATCTCTGAATGAAGACATTGAGCTAGAAGGTGCATAGCCTTGCGAGCTATTTGAATACCCATGACTCGGAACCGTAGAAATACTATTCCGACTTGGTCGCGTCCTCAAACTCAAGGGACCCGTAGATGTATGGTTGTCATACATCTCAGGATGTTGCTGTGGCTGCACCGGTTGCTGAGGGGGAAAACCGCCAGACGCAGTATTCCGATGGGTCAAAGCATAGCCACTAGGTGCTGGCGTTGGAGGGGCATCTTCAACCGTGGGCTGCATTGATTCATGACTACCATTAAATCTCGCATCATATGAATTCTGCCGACGAGGGTCTCGCTGATAGGATTGCCCGTTTGCTGAATTTCGGAATTGGTCCTCATTTTTTGTAGGACTGTACGCTTGATAAGTGGAAGTAGGAGGAGCTTGGCTATATGCAAGCATTGCATGATCAACCGATGTATCGTAAGGATTGGTGTTTCCCCCGCTCACCGGCCTACCGTGGATTGCTTTTGGTTGTGCAATGGGCGCTGAACTCGCATGCTTACGCGCATGCACTGGAGGAGGTGGCGGTGGCCCGGGACTTAACGGGAGATTATAAGGATCTGGCTGTGGAGCGTCATAGCCAATCCTTCTCGGACCATAATTATCGTGAGGGTCAAAGCTCTCTTGCTGCGACGGGTATCGTGCCATGTCTTGGCTTTGTTCATAGTCATTTCGGGCCATTGGGTCATACATATCGTACATGTCATTATTCGCCATCGGCTGAGAGCTCGGTGGTCCTGTCATCATGCCTTGTGATGTGCCATATCCATTGCCTCCAGGACTGACATCATACTCTTGCTGGGGGGAATACCGGTTGGAAGGCGTATTGTACTCCACTCTCTGCAGAGGTGAGTGATCGGATATGTACCCATTGCTTTGATAACCACGTTGTGGCGTATGGGCTTGCTCTTGAGGCATGCCTGGACTGTGATATCCACGTGGCGAGGGTAAAGGTTGATCTTGGATCACAGGAGGATTTTGATAACCTCTCGGTGAAGTCTGAGCAAGATCCTGCATACCATTGGGAGACATCGGATATCCTTGAGGAGGCGTCTGCATGTGATCTGGAATGGCTGTTGGTGGGTTTTGGTAGCCCCGAGGCGGAGTCTGAACATGGTCAGGCATGGCAGTAGGATGTTCTCGATATCCACGTGGTGTACTTTGAACATGGTCGGCTACAGACGGTTGTTGGTATCCTCGCGGGGGCGTTTGCGTTTGTGCTGGTTCGGGTTGGGGAGACACAGCCGGCGCAGGAGCTGGTGGTTGAGCCGCAGCTCCAGTGATAGGATCAGATGGCAGAGGTCGTCTCTTTACAGCCTTCAATTGCCTCGGTCCCCCAACACTCCCACTGACACTTCCGGTCCCACTTACACTTCCATGATCGTGCACAAATGTTGTTACGGGTATGGCAGATGGTTGTTTGGGTTCCTTCTTTTCTGGCTTCTCTGGTTTAGGTCTAAGGTCGTAGTATGTGATTTCGATTCTGATCTCTCCCGCATATTTCCCTTTGCAGTTCAGACTATGCCAAATATCACTTTGTCCACCACCTGGAATAATGACATCTTGTAAATTAACCCACGTCTCCCCAATCAAATCCGTCCGTTTATCGTCATTAAATACCGAAACTTTCAGCTGATAGTAATCGGGCGAGTCGTGAACCGTGAATCGAAGCTCTTGATCCCTACATAATCGCGTTAGAAAACCGCCAACACTTTTTTTGGTAGAAAGAAGAAAGCTATTTACCATCGTGGAGTTTGTCCACCTCTCTTGTCCGTCTCCGTCTTCTTTGCTTCCTTTCCCAATCTTGCCGCGCAGTACGGGTCTTGCTTTCCAATTGTCTTTCGATTAGGTAAGTTCTTTGCCCGATCAACAATAACAACCAAAGTACCAATCTCAGGACCATCCACTGTCATATCCGAAAAGATGCCAGCAGTATGCATAGTAGGCAACTTGGATTTCGTCGCCATGATGAAGATGTCTGAAAAGAGAGCCGTTCAATATCTGTGGTAGAACAGTGGTGAGGTGAAATTTAAGAAGGTCGAATTGAGGTCGAAGTCAAGGTCAGGGTTAAGTTCGAGGTCGACTAGTCGGTCTCAAGGTGAGGTAGGTTTTGTTGTTCTTTCTTCTACTCGGCAGGAGAGCTGTGCATGCGTGAAGCGTAGCTCTAGCTGACCATTGTCGGGGATTATTGTTATGGGGAAGAGAGTGAAAGACTTTTGGATTTATGCTCGGCTTCGAGTTCGGCTTCGACTTCGACTTCGACTTTGGCTTCGATTTCGATTTCGACTTCGGCTTCGAATCAGAGGTTCCCAAAGACGGCAGGTATTTTAGTTGGGATTAGCAGCATTAGGATGTCCGTACACCATAGACGGCATTGAGGACTTTTTTTTTTTTTTTTTTGGATCGAAATGTTTGCAGAGCGAGTTGAAGATTGAAGGGAAATGAATGATTCGAGAAAGAGGAAAATGAAAGCTGATTCGATCTGGGCGAGCGGGTCTTTCTGCAGAGCAAAGTGTATATTGTGGATTTTGCGTGTTGCTACCTCGCAAGTGAAAGAGCTGCGACAAAGAGGGTGGCTGAAATCGTGGAGAAATAACGAAGGCTGGGTGAAAATTATCCCTGCGCGGCAAGGTTAAGGTACTGAGTACTTTGTGTGATTGAGTGTTTGCAAAACAATCAAGGTACACGGTACAACACGGTTACGACACGGTTACGACACAGTGCGAGGGATCCAAACAAAGCGTCAAGCATGAAAATGGGACAGAGTGGGAGTCTTTGAAGGGATAAGGATTGTACTCGGTGTTCCCGTCATTTGCTTCTCGTTTTTCTGTTTTGTTCTGTTTTGTTCTGTTCTGTTCTGTTTGTTTGGTTTTCTCTTCTGTTAACAAGGACTTTCCTTTAAGATTGTAAAATTGGATGTTGTTGTTGTCTAATGCCCCTCCCTCCACTGACCATCTCATCGTGTCTCATAATTTACCATCTGATCCGGATCTGGGGGACTGTTAATTCCAGTGTTAAGACAAATCTGATCTGATATCGCTGGATGACGAACAATCGGGACACGGGAAACTTAGGTTGGCAAGGATAAGGATAATTATGCTGTGATTCTCGACAGGGATGCAATCCCTCTGCACAAAACAAGTGCTAGATGTTAGATGCTAGATGCTAGATGCTAGATGCTGGATGCTAGATGCTGGATGCTAGATGCTGGATGCTAGATGCCTAGCGCGCGAGGAAGCGCGCGTACAAAAATAGAAACGCTCCCAGCAATCACAGCTGTCGCTGTTCGCGGCGGATTACGACTTGGGCGTGGCTGGTGTGGCTGGCGAAGAGTGCTGCTCGATGCGGCTTAGCCAAGCCTTGCTCTTGCACAAAACGGACAATCCAAACACAAGAGTGGAGTGGCTTCTATGTTTCGATGTTTCTATGCAGGTACCATGTTGCTCACGAGATGAAACTAAGGCAGAGAAATCTTAGCAAAATATTAGCAAAATATTAGCAAAATATTAGCAAAATAACCAGCCAGCCTTACGAGATCGGGTGCGCATCTCATCATAATTTAGAGATCCTCGATTATATATGGTATATGGTTAGCCGCTTAACAGCCGTATTATCGTCTGCGATTCCCGGCCAAACATTCCGATACAGTGGTTGTTGCCGCTTCTCGGAATCGAAATGGGACCCAATCGCGGACCCCAATCCGTGGCTGCTGGTTGATTGCTGGTTGATTGCTGGTTTCTGCTTAAATTAATTCGCAATCGGATCTTCCCGCAAATCTTGCATAAGCACACGCCTACCCCTTAGGTAAGTGTTTCCCGGGCCGGGTCGGCTAAACCTTGGAACCTTGGGACCCTGGAACCCTTGGAACCTTGAAACCTTGAAACCTTGAAACCTTGAAACCTTGAAACCTTGAAACCTTAACAACCTCAGTCCAACTCTCAGCTGAATCAACAACACCTGACCAGCCCCAACCAGCACCAACCATCTACCACCCACCACCCACCACCCACCATCCATCAACCCCAACCTTAGATAATGTACTCGCTGGCTACTCCCTCCCCCACATCCACCACCACCATGAGTACCGACCTTCCCGCCTCAGCACTCTCATCCGATGTTTCCGCGCCCTCCATCCTCCGCTACATTCTTGGCTTCCTCCTCATCGGCGTCGCCTGGGGCTTCACAACGCCCTTCATCCGCGCCGCCGCGCGAACCCACCAACCGCCCACCCACCCCATCCTCTCCTCGCCCGCCGTCGCCAACAGCTTCGTGAAGAGGAAACTGTACGGCGCCTTCTTCGGCGTCGTCGATCTTTTGCGCAATCCGCGATATGCCATTCCCCTGGTGGTTAATCTGACGGGAAGTATTTGGTTCTTCTTGTTGATTGGACAAGCTGGTGAGTTTTGATTTTTGCTCTCTTCTTTTTTTTTTCCTTTTAAGGAGACGAGACGATATTTGAAGAGGGGCGATGGACAGGACAGGACAGGACAGGACAGGACTGATCAATCATCGTTAGAATTATCCCTCACCGTTCCCATCACCAACTCCCTTGCTTTCTTATTCACGGTACTCGGAGAATGGTGGGTAGAGAGAAAGGTGATCAGTCGCGGTGAGTTCCCTACCCGGCTTTTATAAATTTCAAACTGAAAGCTGATGATTGCGCGAGATACGTGGATTGGTATGATCCTATCATTGTGTGGTATTGCTCTTTGCGTACAGAGCAAGACGGGATGAATTAGCCAGTGGAACCAGATGGAGAAATGGTGACTTTGGCACTGCCCTGGTTCGAAACTTGTGGGGTAAGTTGTATTTTGTCTAGTTTGGGTTCTCTCAGCTTGACATTGGGTTTCTTGGTTGCGTACGCATTCAGCTGTTGTTGGTCCGGACTAAGTCCATATTAGTAAGGTTAGCATTCATGAGTTATGACGACATTTTTGCCCCAATCATATCTGTGAAACTTCTGTTTGTAATTACTATTAGCAGAGTCCAGCTCTATGCTCCGACTCTACTCTATCGTCTGTCTCGTACAAGAGGTAAAAGAGACCACTAGACCACTAGGGTCAGTCAAATTCAAAATGAACGCTAACTTCATGCTAATGCCCTCCCAATTTTTGAAGACACAAGGAAATCCGTAACCATCCCACGCCTATGCCAAACCATTCAAACATTACTGTCGTTTCCCTATGAGACCATTGCTCAAACTCTCATCCATGCATCGTCGAGGTCCAACCTGAGCGATTATATTGGTACATCCTTCTCTTTCTCAAAACCTCATGATCAACTGCCGTAGTTTAACCACCCCCTGGACTTTTCTCTGGACCCCCAAAGTCCATAAGGCTGGGAAAGACGGAAACTTCTCAACGTCTAGCTCTAAGCCATCTCTGTACATACCGGAGACTTGGGTCTTCATCCAACCATCGGCCAACGCTATAATCCGAATTTCTTAAATCCGAATAGATAGCTTCATCTGTGATTGCGACCAATTCCTAGTAGGTGGATCGTCCATGTCAGCCGTTGTCTTTAGAGCCCATCCACTCACAAACTCGAGAAACTGAAACAGCTAAGAAAACCATGGCAAAGCCCCTTGCACGTGGGGAAAAACGGGAGAGAAGTGGAGAATACTTACAGCTCGCAACTGCACATCGCATGCAGTCAATTGTTCCGTGTGTCCCGCGTGTGGTCTTTCACCCTGCAATACCTGATCTCGGTAACCGATCCAACGCTGAGCTGCGGCCTGTCGTAGATAAATTTTCTGGGCTTCGTGACGGCGGGAAAAAGCATCAAGGTGAACTCTACTTGTGGTTAGCCCAATTCCGCGATAATGGTTCTCCCGAGAGTAATAAAATGAGAAGTAGAAAGACGTACTGCTGTAGTTCCGCCTTCGTTTGCTCTTCGGCTCCACCTCTTACACGTGGAACTCGAGTTTCAGCAGCACAATTTAGGATGTGTTGGCCGTCAAGTGAGCATTGACGGAGTGCTGCCCAGCCCTCTGTGTAGTAATCATCGAGATTAGAAGGCTCAGTTGGGACGGCAGCGATGTAGTATTGAAGATTGCGGAAGTCGGAAAGAAGTTCTGCTACCCGCGCAGTTCGTTGGTCGTTCACTGAGCGTTGCATTAGTTAATGATGGGGCCAATGGGGATCAACGGGATGCAATTGTGTGCCAATTGGAAGCTGAGGAGGAATATATTTTCCGAGACAGCCATATTTTGTGGTGCGAAATAGCGTTGACTTACATCCGTCCGACATAGTGTATGAGTTCGAGACGAGAGTTGGTGGAGAGGGTTGGTAGTTTGCCCGGAGATGAGTCGAAAGGAAACGCGAAAGACTTGCTAAAGGGAATCAAGTGGAGACGATGGAGTAAATGAAAGAGACTGTGTCGTTGGTGTCTTGGAATGATTGAAGCCATCTCGGCCGTTTATGAAGCTTTTCAATCTCGAGATCATGGTTGACGTCGATATTGGGACACATTGACCATCTAGTCCAGGAAGTTCAAAGTGGCTGGCTAACGGGAAGAGCTCTCAGCCAGACAAGCCAATTCCCTGACTTCATTGGAAAGAAGAGAATATTAGATGTCATTCGAGGTTACTCTCACGGTATGGGAAAGCCATTGTGTGCCCCACACGCCGTCCGGGGATTTTTGTGATATGGATGTGTCGAGCTCAAAGCTAGTCTGGAAACCCTACCGAGCTGTAAGGGATGTGTAGTATCCAGTGAGAATATGCACAGCGGCAGTGAGTGATGCAGGCGGACATCAATCCAGATAGGAATGGATTGGGATGAGATGTGGGCTATGAGTTTAGACGATTCTTGGGTGGGTTCGGATGGATGAGGTTGGGTGTAGCACTACGGACTAGTTCTAAGTTCTTCGTATGAGATGGGGTTGGTGCTGTGTTGCTGATTGCTGATCGGATGATTGTGCTAGGCAGGCAAGGTGCATATCAGGTGCATATCAGGTGCACACCAGGTGAGTGTGGACTTCTCTGCTGGGTCCGGTTGGGGCGGAAGAGCCGCTTCCAGGTGCGTCCTCGCGTGGTCAACAAGGATGGACCGGATCACACAACGCTAGGCATTCAGCGTCCATTGGCCGACCCGTCGATCCTAAATCCACCACTCATTGTCGCCAAAAAACGCCAAAATGAAACATCCATGTTACCATCCATGTACTTGTCAGAACTGTCAGGCCTCACAAGTTGCCATTGCCCCCTGCGGCCCTGGCAACGCAGAGCCAATAGACTACTAGGTTTCTTGGAAATCAGTGAAGAGCTGAAGAATGTGCCATCTCACTTGGGACAAGCGGTGACTGCGCCTTTTCCATACCTTTACTTGCTTGCCTGATCTTAGCCATGATTTTTGGGAGATCGTAGCGCATCATCCGGTTTCCCAATACATCTCGGTATTCCCAATAACCTGCTTTGGGCCCCCATCCCGTTGCTGCTTTGGGCTTCAATAATTGCCACTCCTGGTCTTATATTGGCTTGACACATCTGCGTGTAGGGCTGTCTGTGGACCCAGTTTGAGGATTTGCTTGGTATGTTTACTCTGTCCGTACCTGCGCCTGCACTCACACCCACCTGCATTCACAAATCGGGATTTCATCATCATCATCATGGTACATCGTTGATTCATGTGCGTTTTCAGTCAAGCCACAGTAAGGCTATGTTTCGTTTCGCTTACCTCAAAAAACTTTCAGACATTGAGGCTAAATGCACATGCAGTATAATCGTACTTCAGAAGTAAGATCTAGTACAACCCTTATCACACATTGAGTTTTCATCAAGAGCTGCCTACCGCGAATAGATTCGCCGATGTTGCCGAAAATGATATTGGTAATTGCCTCTCCTGAATATGTTGCCCCATTTCTGTAGTGATGATTGACAACTAGTCCTTCTCTGCAATTGCTTGCAACCTCTCGTCAATCTCATCTTCTGTCAAAGCTCTGAATCCTGGGTCGGTTCCTTCCTTGCCATCCTTTCTTGGGCCCCCAACAATACCAATCTCCAGTTCGCCTTTCTTGAAATCGACGCTGAGGACCGTGCTCAATGTTGTGATGCCTAGTTCCACTACGTCCTCCCAGCTTCCTTCCGCACAATCCTTGTTCTTGAGCTTTTTCTCCAAATGATTGAATGCCTCTTGCTGTTTCGGACCCGACGCTGTTGCTTTGTAACCGGTGTAGTAACCTGCCGGGTCACATTTATACAATTGAGGGCCAAATTCGGAATCCAGTGATATCAACGTGGTTGCAACGCCATACGGTCTCATGTATGCCTAAACAAATTCCTAGTTAGCAAGATGTGTACAGTACCAATGCCGGATCCCTTGGGCGCTCGGATTAGGTAGGCTTACTCTTTGGGTATAGACCTGGCTGATATTGGCGATCCTCTTTGCCAGGGCATCACAGGGCATCTCGTATCCAAACTTATATCTGAACTCGGCGGCTTCACCAATAGCTCTTTGAACAGAGGCTCTTGCATCTGCAATAGAACCTGTCATGACGCATCCTACAGATGGCGACAATTGGAAAATGTGGGAGACGGATGATGGATCGATGAGCTTATCCTATACGAAACATCAATATATTAGTTTTGCACTTGAAATAGAATCTGGGAGAGAGTGTCGTACGGGGACCTTCTTTTGAGATAACACAACAGCGCAATCCTTTCCTCGGATGCCTACCGACATGATATTCGCAGCGGTGATGGCTTTGAATGCATATTCTATCCTCGCATGAACGCAGTTAGCATACCAACCAGTGTGTATGTGGTGTTGGATGGGTGTATCGATAGATCGTCAAGCTGAAGATCCTACGAATCCCATGGCTTTAGTTGATCTAAATGGGTATACGCGTACCGACTTGGTATAATCTTCCTTGATCAGAGAAGATCGTGATATGTCTATCATAGCCTGCACTGCCTATTCGGAAGCTATGTTAGCTAGAGCTCTTTTTCAAGCTTGTCGAGGTCGGCGCGAGAAAGAACATACCCGACATCTCGAATTCGTCAGCGAAAGGGTATTTTTGGTATCTGTGAAGGAAGGCAGGGTCGTATGATGAGAGCGACGTAACAGTCTCAAAGGAAATGGGTATTGTAGGTTCGATGGAGGATGTTGATGTTGTTGAGTTCTTGAAGTTCAGATGTTCATGTACGAGAACCTTAGACCATTACACGCGGAGCTTGAAGCCTGGAACAACTAAAACGTAGAGGTAAGGTTGTGATGGATTAAAGTGGTTTAGCGCCGGGACTAAAAGCGGCGGGTTATCTTATCGATGAAAAAAATATCAAATGTCGAAACTATCGCGTTTCAATTGAAGGTTGTTCTTGCATGTTTTTTCTTTTTGCAATTGTTTCCCCCGAAACACCTTGCGACGTGTAAATCTCACTTTGTGCATCTGCAAGCTGCAGATTCTCAAGATTTACGAACCTCTCATCATGACACCCTCACCTCCCGCGAGTGGAGATGCGCCACGAATCCCCTCATGGAAACGATTAGGCTTAAAATTGAAGTCGGCTCAAAATTCCCCAGATCAAATTCCTCAGCTCCCCTCCATTGAATTATCGAAAGCTACTGAAACATCAAATAAGAAAAGACAGAGAAATTCCGACCACGACCTATCCGTTAAGAAGCCGCGCAACTCTGATTCCCTTCCTCCTCCAGAACCACCACGATCATCCATTATCGGCACAACGACGCCGAAACTTTCACGAAAGAAATCAGTTACCTTTACTCCCGAGACCAAATCACAGGATGGTGATAGCATAAAGCAATTGTTTCTAGGCTGGGTCGCAGAACAAAAAGCGCAAGACGAATTCTACGCAAGTGTGACGAATCAAGCGTTTGATACTCCGCTACCACCAAAAGTTGAAGAGCAGTTCGATACTACACTTCCTGAAAGCGAGCGAAGAGTAAAGAGAGTGAAGAAAGCAAACACAGAACCAGAGACCCAGAATGATGGTGATGCGAAAAAACCGAAGTCCAAGAAATCGGCCAAAAAGTCAAAAATAACGAAACCAAATACCTCTCGTCCATTTCTTGCATACTTGAGGCACTACCACGAATCGCGCGATACGTGGAAGTTCAACAAGAACCACCAAAATCATCTCCTGAAACACGCTTTCGACCTTAACATTATCCCATCCGATCATACCCATCTACTTTACGAGTACGTTCGAAGTCTACAAGGTGGTGTAAGAACCCGGCTTCGAGACGCTGCATTAGCAATAAAGGTCAAAGATCAAGAAGACGGAATTGAAGGATTTCCAGCAAATATGTCCGATAAAAATAAGAGACAGAGAGAGTACGACGTGGCTATGGATGAGTATGTTGCGACGATGACAGCCGCCGGTGCATCATCTCGTCTTGGGTATGAAGAAGGAGTACTCATGGGTTTGTCGGACTCTGCAATGAGTGCAAGAGTGGCTAAACGGATGAGATCGGAGCAAATACTGGCAGAATTAGGATCTTCGTCTTCTGATGATACAGCAGAAACGCAAACCACGGAAACTGAATCTGTGGTCACAGATGGCGAGAAACGACTACGACTGAATGATGGTAATACCCACAAGATCGGCCGGAGACGAAAACAACGAACACTTGCCGACGTTGACAATTCAAGCTCCTCGTCCGACTCAAGTAGTGACTCGGATGACAGCAGCTCGGAGGACGAATCATCGGCACCGGGAGATTCTTCCGGCGATTCTACCTCTAGTTCTTCGAGTAGCTCCTCGGATTCTGATAGCGACAACGAAGAATCGTCTAGTGATGATTCGACGAGTAGCAGTGAGAGCGATGATACTGATGGGATTGCATAGTAAAGAAGTGAAAAAGGGGCAATGAGTGGTGACTAGACGTGTGTAGATTCTAGCATTCTAGCATTCTAGCGACAAAAACACAATACAGTACTTTTGCATAATACTGCAAGACGTTGTCCCACGTGTTACACAGGAATTATTGTTTCTCATGTTGGGACCTTTGAATACTAGACCAATCATCACTTTTTCTATGCATGACTTCTCTTATCAAAACCACCGCTCCATGCGCCTCGCCTCGCCCCATATGCAATCACATCTTAGTTTGTGCGCGTGATGAGCCTTAAGGCCTTCCAACTCTAGCTTTAACCCCCCAACTCCTCCACTCCTCGACATCCACTTTTCATCGTCAACCAATCAATAGTCTTGAATGGACCAAGTTTCGAAGAATCCCATCAACCAGCTACAGTACCACGCGTGCCAAGGTAGATATGCACAACGCCATCATCGCATTCTTTTCACCGCCCGTTCACACAATAAAATCCCGCATAAACCTCGTGAACGTGGAGCGATATCCACGGAGCACTGTAACTGTGCAGTGTGTGCTTGGCCACGAACCGGAAGCTTAGATCAACAGAATTCGAAGGAACGGAAACAGCTTGTTTAGGCAGGTAAGGTGAGCCGTGCACACGTTTCTCTGCACTGTGCAATCTTACACCAGTAACACCTTTACAACTCCCAACCCCTCATTCTACGAATTGTCCAAGGAAAAATCTTATCTCTTGCCAATACCATAATAATAATACGGTAACTCCTTCGCCAAAGTGAGCGGATTGTTTTTTTTTTTTAATCTCTTACACGGGCGTTCGAGCTTACCGTTCTTTGGGATTCAACGGCGAGGAGGATTCCAGGCACTGAACTGTCTTGACGCTACGATACAATGACGAGAGTTATTGTTTACAGCGCCGCTCTGGTGGCGTTTATCGCTGGTAAGGCACTTGTCGCTTCTTCCTCTGCGACGTCGATCATAATAAGAAGGATTAATTGCTAACCATGGCGACTGTCACTCACAGCAACGGCGATGACGTTCACATCCATTTTCATTCCAGACTGGATAACGTGGGATGTAGCAACCCCGGGCGGAGGCCATGTCACCAAGACGATTGGTCTTCACCGCAGCTACAACTCGCTGACGGATCGGTATTCGCATTTCCCACAAGACGAGGATTGTCGGGGGCCAGATAGAGGATTCTGTTCGATGTGGAGATCTGTAGGCTTTTTGATGTCGTTCGCGGCGGTTTTGGAATTAGTTACACTAGTGGCTTATGTTGTGATCATCCTGGGAGGGAAGCAAAAGAGGGAGACAGGATGGAAAGTCCTCTGCTTCATGCTTGTATTGGTTGGAGTCGTGCAGGCAGCGAGTATGAGTATTGTGGTATGTTGTATTGAGGGATTGGATGGTGAAGGGCAATGGCTAATGACTGGAAATTAGGCATACCTTTACGACAACGATGAACAATTCTTCCCCGGTTGGAAGTTGGATAAGGGATGGATCCTTTGCACCGTTAGTTGGTGCATTGCTATTGTATCCGCTGGATTCATCTCGATTTCTGCGTATGCCTTCCCTCCTGAAGCTGGCTACGAACTCATACCCAGTGAACGATACGGAGGAATCTCTGGATAAGCTATTACAACACGTCTACGGCTCTAGTATTCTGAACTTTTTCTGTCGGTTTCTATACGACTCTACAATACAGTATGGTTCTTTGCAAGGTGATATATGTGGAAATGGGTTGGTTTTCTTCTGCATGATTATGATGACGATGATATCTTGGGCTGGAGCATTTGGAGTGGCTGTATGAATGAATCTATGCGTATATGATTGATGGATTTTTAATGTAATGCATACATGCTCCAAGCTTGGACAGTTAGAATGTCCAAATCACTTTTACTTTGAGTTCTCGTTCGCGATTCTTTTTGGATGTCTAGGACATTACATCTCGATCAACTTTCCAAAAGCAATTCTGTCCACCGCGCGAGCCACCTTACGTCACTCGTACGTAGTCCATCTTACACTGACGGCAGCTAGTAGCACTGGCCCAATCCTGGCTAAGTCAGTCTTGAACTCTGAATAACTACCAACTTTGCTCTTAACATTGTGCTGCGAAACCAACTGCTCAGCATGTCGTATGTCCTTACAACCTCCAGTTCTCATCTCCCCTGATCCACATCCCAAAATTCGGCTTCCCTCTCGTTCAACTAACCTCGATGAAGCGTGCATCATGTCACACAAGAAACAAGACAATCAGCGTATATGAATTGGCGGTGCAATAGAACTATCACACGCTAGATTAGGTGCGTTGTTGGCGATGGTAGACAGAGAGTAGAGAGAGGAATTTGATGAAGCGAAGTAGATAGGTTCATGCTTGTAGGTTAACTTAGGGAAGAGGAGGATGAAGACTGGAGATAGAGGTAGGTAGGTACCTAGTAGGATAGCAACGGAGCAGTGGAAATAAACTTCTTATGGTTCTTGACATCAAGTTACCTAGATACCTACTCGGACATAACACTGGGTGAAGCCTTACATACATATACGGAAGTGTTGAGGAAGCGCGAGTTCCATACCTAGGAGGAACAGGAAGATGGGCACGTGCACGCTCTAGGAGGAGCGATCGCACACTAGTCCTCGCTTACGCCAACTCATACCACCATGAGCAATGTCAAAGAGCAGGAAAACTCGCAATTCTGAGTTGATTTGAATATGAATTGGATTAGCCAAAAGCACAAACAAAAGGTGTTTTGGCCGAGTGGTCTAAGGCGGTGGTTTTAAGTTATTCCGTTCCGTAGGGACGAATTTAAACACCATTATCGAGAGATGCGTGAGTTCGAACCTCACAGACACCATGAATTTGATTTTTTTTTGTTCTTCAATTTTTACTGTAAGTTTTTTTTGTTCGTAAAGGGACTTGGCAAGAGAAGAAGTTGTGTGAGTTTGGTGACGAAGTGGAGTGGCGTCAGTGGGGAGACGAGATAAGCATGAGGGAGATTTTTCTTTATTTATGATTAGCGAGTTCGGGATGGGATTGCTTGGCATTTGCTTTGCAGCTGTTGTGGAGAGCTTCTTCTTGATGGAGAGCTTCTTCTTAATGGAGAATGCTGTTACGAAAGATTGGCCTGCTTCAAACATGTTAGATCCGAATTTGTGGCTTGAGTGAGGTGTGGTCGAGGGTTCGGCTTATCGGTGGTCGAGGGGTAGCCTTAAACATTTCCGAGTAGATAGCGATATGCGGACTTTCACCTCATCCCTAAAAGCATGCTTTCTTTCCTCCTTATACTCTTTACAATCACTTTTAACTTACCTTTCAATTCCTCTTTCTCTGCCCTTCCCAGCTTGAGCATCACTACCATCTAATAAATCATGCCATCTGCTACCGCGTCCTCGTCCGGTCTCACGCCAGAACAAATCTCCACGTTCAACACCGATGGCTACCTTATCATACCCGGCGCATTGGAAAAAGAGAAGGTGGAGGAATTACTAAAGGAGACGAGGGATATGCTGGATGGGTTTAGTTTGGAGGATCATCCGATGACGAAGTTCACGACGGGAGAAGGCGGTGGGAAGGAGGATGGTGAACATGTAGGTGATAGGTATTTTTTGGAAAGTGGGGATAAGGTTAGGTTTTTCTTTGAAGAGGGTAAGTTTGAGAGACTTTCTTTTGCTTGCACTAGATGGAGGGATTGGGGCAAGGTGGAAAGAAGGGAGATGGAAGGAGAGAATTGTGACAAGGTTGGAGGAGAAGGGGGTAGTGGAAGTGGAATTGAGAAGAGGAGAGATGCGGGGTATGAACGGGGCGGGGAGTGTTGAAAGAAGAGGCGAAACGAGAAGAGGCGAAATGAGAACAGCCTTGAGGATGAGAATAGCAATGAATTCAAATGACTCAAATATATATCAATTTGCGAAAGCTAACCACATCTCACAGACGCTCTCTCCTCCACCGGCAAACTCCTCAAACCCAAAAATCTCTCCATCAACAAGATTGGCCACAGCCTTCACACGCTCTCTCCCCCCTTCGCTTCAATCTCCTCCCCTTCCTCCTCACAAACTGCCCACTCCCCTTCTACCATCGCCCGCTCCCTGGGTTTCCAATCCCCGCAAATTCTGCAATCCATGATCATCTGCAAAAACCCCGAAATCGGCGGCGCCGTCCCTCCGCACCAAGACTCCACCTTCCTCTACACGGATCCGCCCAGCGCCGTGGGCTTCTGGTATGCGCTTGAGGATGCGACGCGCGAGAATGGGTGTTTGAGTTTTTGGAAGGGCAGCCATAAGTGGAGTGGGGTGGAGAGGAGGTTCGTGAGGCGGAAGGAGGGCGAGGGAACGGAGTTTGTGGGGAATGAGGGGAGGTGGTTTCCGAAGGGGGTGGAGGGAGGAGAGAAGGCGAAGGATGAGGGAGGGAAGGAGGAAGGGAAGAAGGGAGAGGGGAATTACGAGTTGGGTGAAGTGAAGGCGGGGGATTTGGTGCTGATTCATGGCAATTTATTGCATAAGAGTGAGAGGAATACGAGTAGTAAGGGAAGAATCATCTATACGTTTCATGTGATTGAAGGTGCGGAAGGGTGGGTTTACGATGAGAGGAATTGGTTGCAGCC
Source organism: Clarireedia aff. paspali H2 (assembly GCA_026770245.1). NCBI lineage: Eukaryota > Fungi > Ascomycota > Leotiomycetes > Helotiales > Rutstroemiaceae > Clarireedia > Clarireedia aff. paspali H2. The sequence goes on from JAJCXA010000130.1 coordinate 71,054, forward strand.
GCCGGTTGGGGGGTTTACAAAGTTATAGACGCATCAACTGGTTGTCGTGTTGTTGTAGGCGGAACGGATACCGAGTAGACAAACTGGCTCAGGCGATATCATTTAAATCGACTCATATCACAGAAATCTTTAGGATCATGTCAAAGCAGACATGCAGGCTCAGGAGATATGATTCGAACCGACTCATATTACAAAACATATCTAAGTTACCATACCTAAACTCATCAAACTTCTACTCACTTAGTACAGTAGTCACGCTCATCCATGCATTCTTTACATATATTATTTCTCAATTCCATGCGCTAAATTTGAAATTTTATCTCAATGTAGGGTAATGTAATGTAATGTAATGTACTGTACAAATTTTGCATTTTCAATTTAGAATGTTCCCCTTTCCAGTCCTGTGCTTAGGGTTTAACCATCCATCTCAACACCCACGACCATGATTGAGTAAAAAGGAAATGAAAAAAAAAAAATTGCGTTCGTCCATTTTAGTAATTGAAGAAATAGACCAAAGAATTCGAGCACTGAAAAATGGGTTGGCAGGCCAAGGGTAGTCATTAGGCATCCCGATTTTGACTTCCGTCGTGTTTTGATGTAGGAAAGAGAGACTTGAGATGCGGTGGTAGGTAGACAGGAGTTTAGAAAGAGATTGAAGTTGTCGCGGAGTGGTGTGAAATTGTTCGAAGTGAAGATCGAGGTGTTGCGAATGAATGGTTGGCGTAGCAGAAAAGACTATATGAAAAGGCCATCATGATTGATAACCCCTCACGCCGTCCCAACAAACGGCCACAAGAAGAAGCCCACCAAAAAGAATCACCAATCAACCCCAGAGCTCAACCACATCAACCCCTAGCATAAGGATGGAAGCCCCTCGAGCCACCTCTTCCCCCACCCCTGTAATTCGCTCCCGGCTTCCCTGCATTCTTCGGTCCCGTCGGCGCATTCGCAGGCGGCGCACTTTGTGGTCCAGGCGGTACGCTACCCCTCTGACTACCACCACCTCCACCTCCTCTCCCGCCACCGAATCCACCTCTGCCCCCCCCTCCTCCTCCTCCTCCTCCTCCACCTCCGCTACCCGGTTGTGGAACATCATCGTACATACCCTCCCAACTCGTCGGCCCTCCCATTCCGTAACCCTGTCCTTGCCCTCCATAACCAGATTGATCTCTCTGTACTCTTCTCATCTGCTGCTGTTCGTATTTCTGCTGCTCGAACATCTGTTGCTCATATGCATTATAACCCGGGGTGCCCATTCTTCCGCCAGGATTACTTCCTCCGCCCGCGGCATAGTTCCCGCCACCGCCTCCACCACCCATCGCTTGCATTTGTTGCATTTGCATCTGCTGCATTTGCTGCATCATCGCTGGGTTCATACCGGCCATTGCAGCACCAGGTGATTGAGGGCTCTGACTACGGGCTCCTGCTCCGCCACCCATTTGCTGCTGCATTTGCTGCATCTGTTGCATCTGTGCCATTTGCGCCATCATCGCTGGATTCATACCTTGCATCCCGCCGGGCATGCCGCCACGGCCACCACCCATGGCCATTTGTTGTTGCATGAGAGCAAAGTATTGTTGCATGCGTTGCCAGTATTGGGCCATGAGCTGGGGAGTCATACCGCCGGGTGCCATCTGATTTCCTTGCTGCTGCTGCTGCTGCTGCTGCTGGTTATTAGCATTTTGCGATTCGTCGTTGAAATTGCCTCCTTTCTTGAACCGACCACCGCGGTTGCTGCCTCGGGCTTCTTCTTCTTCTCGCATGTTGCCACGGGGTTGCGCTTTCTTGACTTCGATGGGCTTTCCGAGGATCTCAAGCGGGGAGTTAAGACATGCCTCCACGGCGGTTTCGCTGTCGAATGTGACGAAACCGAAACCGCGAGGACGTCCGGTATCTTTGTCCATCATGAGAGTAGCGTCGACGACTCGGCCGAATTGCATAAAGTACTCTTTGAAATCTTGTTCAGTGGCATCTTGGCTGACACCACCGACGAAGATCTTGCTCGTACGTTCTTGTTCATCTCTAGGAATGGCGCGTTTGGGATCGATCTTGAAGTATGCATGTGAGCTTTTGTTCCGAGCTAGATAACAGGGTGAAGAAGGAGAAGAAGAGTGGGACGAAAACTTGAAAGGATAGAAAAATGAGGAGTTAGTTTGAGTTGGGAGATCGGGTCTTACGATTTTGCCGTCTAGATAATGTTCCTTGACCATCACGATATTGACTGTTCGTGCATCCTTGAACGTGAGAAATCCAAATCCACGAGATCGACCAGAGGCTCCATCTCGCATGACAGTGCACTCTAGGACTTCGCCGAATTGGGAGAAGTACTCTTTTAGCGATTCTGGGGGAAGTCAGTCATATGCAAAAAATGTTGGTACTAGCGGAATAGCTTATGGGTGGTCCTACGATCTGTTGTCTCCCAGTTCAAACCACCAATAAACATTTTCCTACAGACGTCGAAAATTAGCATAGCACTCATAAAATATCTATTAAGAGAATAGGCAAGGAAGGTATCCGTTGTTAGGATGCTTCGGCAAATATTGAAATGTTTCTGGGGTTGTTTCGAAAATTTCGGCAATGTATATTCCATCCACCATCCATCAGTTCCTTCTCCCCTCTGTACATGATTGGATGGCTGCTGGAGAACAGGCAAAAGAGCATTGGGTTCTATCGGATGTCGTGTGTGCCATATGATGGGTTCCTAGCGAGAATTTGCATTCCAGGAAGAACACACACATCCAGAAATCCATCTTAACATATTGCCAAGGGAATCATGCAATAACGGTGGGAAAGCATGGCACCATATGATATCCAAGAACAAGCGTGTCTTTTGCTATCGTGATGCTAGGTACTGTCGTCGGACCTATGAGCTATGGCCTATCTGTGTCCTCTGTTGCTCTATGAAGAATATCTCGACAATAGGCTATGTAGTAGTGGTAGTAGTAGTAGTAGTAGGTCTGACTATGGCCGCTTGTGGATGGCGAATGTATGAGGTGTATACCCATCTCCAATTAAAAGAATCTGCTTGTTCCATCCTCTTTTCCCGTTCTGGATTCTTCATGCGGCCTCTATCCACAGCGAAAGCTTGATTTCCAGACAGCACAACATCGAATCACGCGCTCAAGCACTTCCAGCAACCGTGTGAACCAATGCAGCTTCCCAAATCAATCCGCCATTCCCAATATCCGAATTATTCCAAGCCTCACATACTGCCTGTCCACTTCCGCACCCCCCAGACCGCATTTTCTTCCCGTGTTAAATTCGAAGGGTTGACATCATCGATAGTTCACCTTGCGATATGCCATGTAGCAAGAGCTTCACAAAAGCTACGGAGCCACTATGTAGCAGTGAAGAGATGATAAAAATATAAAAAGAAAAATTGTGCAATCTTACCCATCTTCCTTGATTCCAGGTCCGTGTGCTTCGTGATTATTCGAAGTCCCATCATAACCACTGTCGTTATTATCATTTCCGCCGCCGTTTCCATTACCAAGATTGAAATCTATTTCATCATCCATATCTTGTTCGCCATTATACATCTGCTGATCCGCATCTCCATTTCCGTTGTGTTCAGTTTCCTCAATGGGCTGCTCGACCTTCGACTCAACGACAGCTGGTTGAACATTACTTTCAGTTGCAGTCTCGGCAGGTTTTGCGACGTTATCATCTTCGGTATACCTAGCAGGATGGTTAGCTGAACTATTCGCGTTGTACGAAGATAAATGAACGGTGTGCGACCGCCAAAAACACCTCAGAGATTTTGATCGACGTCATGAAAGAATGCGTCGGAACTTGGGGTGATACTCACAGGTCTGCAAAAAGATCCTCCTCAAAGTTCTCTGGTTCAGTCATGATGATTTGAGTTTTGGTTCTGTGCTCTTGTTCTGTGCTCTTGTTCTGTGCTCTTGTAAGTGTATACAGCCTGAAGCGAAGATTCCCAGCCCTGCACAGTTGCAGTGAGGGTGCTTCGTTGTCTCAATTGTATTGATTAGTAAAGAATATTTGGTTTTGGCGTTTTGGCTGAAGAAAGATCGGGAGAAACGCGTCGCAGTTGATGGAGGAGAAATGAGTTTGTTGTTTATAAAGTGACGGCGTGAATGATCAAAAGGAGTTCAACTCCAGGTTGCTTGCAGAATCTCCCCCAATAAATTGGTAACCTACCAGCGAGCCAGCTAGCGAGCTAGGTAGATTTTAGGCGCTAGTGATAGCGCACCTTGATTGAAGCTAGCGGGGAAGCCCCGCCTCATGCCGCGCCCATACAATGCAATCGCACAGCTGTGAAGACATAAGAACAACTACAATAATACCATGTACCCAGGGTATGAAGAATAAATTCATAAGGTTTTGTATTTCTCTATGAAGAATTGTCAAGATGTTTTCCTCTTCAAATGGCAATAAGAAGCCAGTTCAACAGGTATGCAAATATCCCATTTTACAGGTTGCACGGAACGCCGCAGACTGACTCGGGCTACTTTCTGCAGGAAATGGTTCAGGTTGGTCAGTTCAACCGCTCGCATTAATTCTCAAGATCTGCCTGTGCGCATCTGTTTGCATACTCAATGGTATTGCGCGCCCAGTGCTATGAAAAGTAGCTGACCTTTAGGAATCGCTTATAGAACGAGCTGAGTATGTTCACAACTGATACCTTATGACTTTCGCCTTCACTGCCGTGGAAGCTTCAACCTGCGGCTCATAAGTTTCGGCCTCCTTCTAACTTGTCTACAGATCGTCTTCGCCATTCTGGAGAGCCCGGGTATCTACTGGTCGCCGCGAAACATCACCCAAGAAGCAGGGTAGTGAGCCGGGACTCGTTGTAGGAGCCGGATACTCTCATGCCGACATCTTGAAGTTTGACAGCTTGCGAGTCTCCCAGTCTTGCGACAAAAGCAGTGCGCTAACAACTACCAGATCACTGGCTAACCCAACACGTCCAAAAACCCCTCCGGCTGGATCCTCACATAGACACCGAAGTGACACCCCTTCGCAAGGGCGCAGCTCGGCAGGGATCTCCCCACCACCCATACGACGATCATACACGGACTTTCTCTCAAATACAAACAATGATTGGGCTGCAGATGATGAAGAGGAGGACGAGGATGAGGAATACGGATATGAGAACGATGATGGGGATGACTTTGGTCTGCCAAGTATATCGAGTATGAAGCGGAAGAATCAGAGACGGTTGGAGAACACTTCTGTGGTTGACGACGGCACTCTTTCACCATGGCGCTCTACTTTTGGGGCAGACGCAATGGGGGGAGGATCGAGACGGCTATCCAACAGTGCAGATATTGCTATTGAAAGGCCAGCGCCAAGTTACCCTGGCGCAAAGAAGAGTGAAGGAAAGATATTGCGCCCGCAGTACAAAGAAATCCTCCGAGACCCAGCAAACTCTCTTCACCTGATACATCATCCTGCAATACCTCCGAATGCAACACCCAAGGAAATAGAAGCCCATGGATCCAGGATATCACGGATAAACAAATTCAAAAAAATATTACAAGCTACTTCGATACCGTTGTCTGATCTGAGAGATGCTTCATGGAACGGCATACCAGAAGAAGTTCGTGCGATGACTTGGCAACTATTACTTGGATACCTGCCTACCAGCAGTGAGAGGCGCGTTGGTACACTAGAACGGAAGCGCAAGGAGTACTTGGATGGTGTACGGCAGGCATTCGAGAGAGGAGGTACTAGTTCCACGCCCACTGGCAAAGCAAGGGGACTTGATGAGGCCATCTGGCATCAAATTAGTATTGATGTGCCGCGGACCAATCCTCACTTGGAACTTTATGGTTACGAAGCTACACAGCGATCTTTAGAAAGAATCCTCTATGTATGGGCAGTCCGACATCCAGCGAGCGGATATGTGCAGGGAATCAATGATCTTGTCACTCCATTCTGGCAAGTTTTCCTCGGGACCTACATCGCAGATTCGGATGTAGAAAGTGGCATGGATCCAGGGCAATTGCCCAAAGCAGTTTTAGACGCAGTCGAGGCGGATTCATTTTGGTGTTTGACCAAACTTTTGGATGGTATTCAGGATAATTACATATTTGCGCAACCAGGTATTCAACGTCAAGTAGCATCTCTCCGAGATCTAACGACGAGAATCGATGAGCCCTTGGCGAAACATCTCCAAGCCGAGGGCGTGGAGTTTATCCAGTTCAGTTTTAGGTGGATGAACTGTCTTCTTATGCGAGAAATTAGTGTCCAGAATACAATCAGGATGTGGGATACGTATATGGTTAGTTATGCAAACTCATTCCCACACGCGCCTCATTCCCACACACGCCTCATTCCCACACACGCCTCATTCCCACACACGCCTCATACCCACACACGCCTCAATTACTAACATAAGACGCAGGCTGAAGAACAAGGGTTTTCGGAATTCCACCTCTACGTGTGTCTCGCATTTCTCGTCAAATGGTCGTCCAAGCTGCTGAAAATGGATTTCCAAGAAATTATGATGTTTCTTCAAGCACTGCCTACGCGCGATTGGACAGAAACAGATATCAATATGTTGTTAGGGGAAGCATTTGTTTGGCAGTCGCTTTTTAAGGGTTCGTCGTCGCATTTGAAGGGGCAGAGTAGCTCGACGAATTTGATTGGTAGCTGACGCATGTATGTGTGTATGTGTGTATGTGCGGAGGGTTGGTTGATTAGAGATAACAAATGGGTTGGGTTATGCATTTATGAGATTATGATATGCTGGTGCTGCGAGATAATTTGGATGATGAATGAAATCCTAGAAGAGGAGACGAGTATGCCAGACACTCTCAACTCGCTTCCCAGATTCGAAGATGCTTGAACATCTTGGCAAAGACTTTCCTACTACAATCGTGGTTGAATTTGAGCATTGCATGGCGCATTGAATTTAGATGCTCTCTGCCAATTGGGCCATGGTCAAATTGGAAGGGTCGGGTCTATCACTGGACAAAACTGTGGAACAAATCTGAGCCTTTTTACCCTTCTTGAAATCATGCAGTTCTAGACCACACAAATGTTTTTCAAGATTCATTAGCTCAGTGTCAATGGCTTGTTTGACGCCATGAGTTGACCAGTGATGATACTCAAAACCTTTGAAGGGCGATATCTTATCGCAAAGAGCAACAACATGAACCTTTCGAATCAGGCTGATCACGAATTCGAACGTCAGATCGGTATCGGAGAGGTCAGGCACAGGGAATATTCCTAAAGCGGTAGAGCTTTGCAGCAGAGTCCCGAGAACCATGCCACTACACTCGAATGCGTCCCTTCGCGGTGCTGTGCAATGATGCTTCCCAGTGTTGATCAATGATGCAACTATGGAGTAAGCATCAGTAATGGCTGTTAACCTACGTTCCTGTATGGCATCTGCGGTGAAGTCAGTGATTTGTGTTAAGCTATCTGGAAAGTTATCTACGTACCAATTACGCGATCAGGTATTGGAATGTCATCGCGGTCTTCACCAACCCTGCCACGGCTTTGTCGTTCTGCAATCTTGGTAACTTCTCGGAAGATGTGAGACTTTTCGAAAACCCAAGAAATGCTAAGCCATGCCTGAAGGTCATCGGTGAATTCTTCCGGTATTGTTGATTCCAGCAAAGAGATCCACCGATCCGACATTATCTCTACAGCCTCGTGTATTTGATATTTGTCCACAAGGGTAGAAATCCTAGAGAGAAGATCTAGATCGACTTCACGAGGTACCTGCCTAGTGCGACCATGAATGATGTTTATCAATATGGCAAAAGCATGAGGGTCATCATCAGGAAGAGATATTTCGGCCTTGCCTGTAGAACCAAATTCCAAACCCTCTTTGAAGTTCCCTTTTCGAAGCATAGCTTTGAAGACGGGTGAAGCAAGTTTCATATGTTTCGAGGAAACAAGCATACGTATTTCCTCTGTTGAGTAGAGCCCGTGTGTCGAATTAAGTGCCTTTCCAGTGTCATCCCCCGCGATTTCGTTGTCTTGGAATTTGTCTTCTTTAGTAACATCTGCATCTGATACTTGAGCAAGAACCAAGAGCAAGTCTCCCTCGGGATCGAAAGTTAGGAACTGCATTGTTCAGTAGCTTGCGAGCTTCTTCGGCAGGGCGGCTGTTCTTAAGATAATCGTCGACGTTACTTTGGTTCTTGAATCTAAGTCCAGGTCCTTTGTGGATCGATTTCTGAGGACTTCCAAGCAGTGGATTGAACACTTGATTCTAACAACAACAATAACTAATAAGTAATGAATTATGAAGTACTATTTTGATTGAGCACGAAGCCTCATGTTAAAGAAATATCAATGGCACTGAAGCCTAAGTCAGCTGACTCCCTATTCCAGTGCCGCTGTCTCATAGTCTCTTGATACGTTATACAAGAACCTGTATGTTGTTGCCTACCTGGGCAAAATTCTGCCGCCTGCTGTAGAGAATACCACTTTCGCCACTCTACTACTCGAATTTGTTTAGCGAACCAAATCCCCACGGGTGTTATGCTTAGTCATTTTGGATAGCCGATAGCCTAGCACGCCTGATGCTGTCATCTAGAACCTCATCTAGAACCTCATCTTCACATAATTATGTGCAACAATATCGCATAATGTGCAACAATATCACATTTTTATTGTTTGAAATCAACTCGTTTCAAGTCAGCCATGTCTAAAATATTAGATTTACAAAAGACACTTGAAGGCCACATCAGCCACTTCCTTGGTAAACGCGAGCCACCCAAAACCTTTTGCCCATCGGAAGTTGCTCGAGCACTTACGACAGATGACCTTGAAATCGCAGGCTTCTCTTCATGGAGGGAGACTATGCCGATGATTCGAACAATTCTATCCACAATGCGGGATAATAGCATGCTAGAGATTCTTCAGAAGGGCGTCGTCCTCAAAGGCAATCTGGGATCAGATCTTGAAAACGTAGTTGGTCCCATCAGAGTCCGACGAGTGACAACAGAATGAAGCCTTCGAGCAACAGAATGAAGCCTTCGAGCATCAGAATGAAGCCTTCCACAATGAAGCCTTCGAGCAACACAATCTTCAGAACTGTCGCACATCCGGACGAGGTCCCTTATTGTGCCAACCTTCTCCCAACAGGAGACATTGCGATCTGGATTGCCCAATTTTACCGGCAGGCAGGATAGGCGCCTTTCTCCTCCATGTTCTATTGTGTGAATTCTGGCTGACGCCCTTATTATGCTTGTCAGTATCAGGGCCGAGACATCATGCGGCAGGGCTGCATGCTGATGCCGCTTACAAATCCAGGTCTTACTGCCGGTAAGAAGTGCAGGGTCCTATTTTACTAAGGATATTGAAATCACGCATGAGGAATCTACAGTATCATAAATACTTGGAAGATTCACCCAACTACATTTTGAATGTGGTTTACTTAATTTCTAATTTATAAAATTGTTTTATATAATGGACCCTTCTCAACCATCTTCCTTACCATCATCACAGCCAACCTCTGCTGCAGATAATACCATGGGATCTAGATCTCGTGGCCGCCCCCCGAAACCACCACAAAATCCAACCATCGATGTACTGTATATCTTTGATCCTTTCTACTAATTATCGCCATCGGCGTTCATATGTCGGAGGCCTTTTCTCTTGTCATGTACTGATTCAGATATAGCTTCAACGGTCACGGCTGCGACGCGCACAGAAGGCTTACCGCATTCGGAAAGAAACCCATGTCAAATTTCAAGATAACCGGATCAATGAACTGGAAACGATAGTGGAAGGAATGAGCAATGTGTTCATGGATGTCAGCGACCAAATACTTAACTTGCCTGGAATGACGATGGAAGCGAAAGAGGTGCTGAAGGATGGGATGGAAAGGTTTCTCGAATTGGGAAGAAAAGCAGCACAAGGGGAAGAAGATGATCATTTGATGACAGCAGACTCAGGGGCAACGGAGGGGGATAAAAACATAGATGATGAAGTATCAAGAAGCGAATCCTCAATGACCAGCACCTCTGGCCCACAAGTCCAGGACAACGACTCATTTGGGGCCGAGCACCAACTTCACAGCTTCAAAAATGATACCAGCGGCATTTTCGACAACTACCAGAGCCACCAAGCACATGCAGCCAGTTTTTATACATCACCTATACCACCAACCTCTTTTCAGTCACAGCCACAACACTTTCATCCCTCAACAGGTCTCCAGCACCGGTATGACGAATCTGAGCATATTTCTTTGCCCTCTACAGCACTTCAATTTCATTATCAAGCAATATCACCTCTTCCAGATTACGCTTTTCATCAGAGCATTCCTCGATGGCCGCAATACTTCCATCTTCCACCATGGGCACAGCTTGGTGTTAGTGTCATACCATATATCCTCGCTGGCCGTGATAGTTTTGCTGCACATCTTTACTTTAGTACCATGGTATTTGCTTTTCGCGCTATTCGCGGCGAGCCTGGCTATGCAGAGGCAGCGGCTTATTTCTTTCGACACAAACTCCGATACGGTCGTCGCGCAAGAGTGATTACGGTCGTCGGCGGGGTTATAGATCTGATGCTTGGAGGTGGTAATCGAATCGACACCGCTACCGCTTATCCGCACTCCACTATTCCACAGGATGGCCGACAAGAAGACATATCGGACGATGAAATCAAAGAATTGATCAAGACGGATCTGGCAAGGGAAGGGGAATCCGAAAGCGACTATCTAAGTTCCTGGGACATGGAGAGATATTTGACAGATAGGTGGAGATTAACACTTGATTCGACGAGTGTTAGGAGGTTGCCTAGTGGACTGGGACAAGAAAGGAGCGATCCGAGGAGGTTTGCGCCAACGATGGTTGTAGGATGGGGAGAAGAAGATCGAGTAAGAGACACACGTGATCTGGTAGAAAGTTTGAAGCATAAGGCCGTTACTATTGGGGAGGGCCCAAGGTGGTCCAAAAGAAACGTGGATGAGATAGTGAGGGGCTTTTTGGAGTCTTCACAATGATCTTATTATGGCAATGATTCTTCTACAGTATGGATCTTGCCTCTGTAGCAACCAATTTCGTGTCCTGAGGAAGTAGGATTCATGCATTGGTCGAACAAAGGATGCTGTCGCACGCAGATATGAACCGTACATTATTGCTTCAATTTCACAACGGCAGTCAAGAAAACCGTTTGAGTTTGAGATCCTCACTATCGATTTTTGAAAACTCTGTATCGCAAGTGGGATAAATATTAGCTAGAGATCCATTCTTAGGTTGGTTGTCGAGAGGACTGTGCAATGAATCTGCGCAATGAATCTGCTGCCCAGCTCACACAGGCATACCTATTGGCGACGCGAAACCGAAAGATCCGTTCGAGAAATGGCATTCCGGTTGGTTGGGTTGAGATTTAGTAGGGTATCGCGTGCTGAAAATGCTCCAATAAATGTTCCTGGCAGCAAGGTACTGAGCCACCTCAATCCACTTACGATGAGATTCTGGGATAGGAGCCAAAACGATAATCTCTCAAAAGAAAGCACCCTTCTCATCAGCAATCTTCACCACATCCAACAGCCTGGCACTATCTATTCTTGCCTGACTAATTCGATACTGCATCGGCAAGTCCACCTCTTTTTCACCCAACATGATACCCACTGCCGCCTTGGCACTCAACCTCGTAGTCGGCATTCCGTGACCCGTAAACCCAGCACAAACATACAAGCCATCACCCCCACCAAGTTCCTCCGGCACACATCCCACCCAAGGCCTGTTGTCCCTACTGAAACCCATTATCCCACTCCACTCATAACTAGCCTTCAGTTCCTTCTGCTCATTCTTCAGATCCAACGCGATGGGTAACTCACGGCGGAGGTAGTCTGCTGCAGGAGGATCAATGACCGAGTCGTCGGAGATACCGACGCCAGCGGACACGGCGAATTCACGACCACCGCCAAACATGAGTTCGCCGCCTTTTTGCGTAGAGGACGAAAATGGTCTTTGGGTGAGATAGTCGTCGCGATTGACGTTTTGGGCCCCGTGCCCAATTATGCCGTAAGAATAGTCGAGAGGTGGATTTTCGGATGAGGAAGGGGTCATAGAGAGTGGTGGGAGGAGAGACGACATTTCTCCGCGAACGGGAACAATGAGATCGCTGAAAGAGGGAAGGAGGTGGGACGTATATGCGTTGGTGGTGAGGAGGACTTTGGATGCTACGATTTGGCCGCGTGGAGTATGAACGATCCAGTCGGAAGATGTGGTTTTCTGGAGACGGGTCACTGGTGTGGTTGTCTGAAGGTTGAATTTTGGGGCGTTCGTGGAATTATTTTGAGAGAGGAGATTTTCCAGGATCCAGGACACGAGTTTGTATGGCCAGAGAGAAGCAGCTTTGGTGGTTGTGATGGCGCCTGAAGCTGTGGGGACGCGGAGATCGGATAGGGATGGATTGACAGAATCTTTGGTGATGATGGAAACATATTGACCAAGAGACGGGACTTGAGCTTTGATGAGTTCTGCGCTTTTCACAGCGCTGACGAAGGCTTCTTCATTCATGTAGGCGTGACAAGCAGTTAATGATTTCCAGTCGCACTGGATGTTATTCTCTTCGATCAGAGATTTGATATTCTCATACGTTTTCAGTTCAAAAGCTCCGACCTCAGGAGGTGAGAGATAAAGAAGTGGTTGACAGTGACCGCCGTTCTATGTATCAACAACATATTAGAAATCGGTTCATTCTTATCGGATGGTAGGATTACTTACTCTTCCTGTCGCGCCCCAACATGCCTCTCTGGCCTCAAGCATGACAACCTCAAGATCTTTCCCGGCATCACTTTCTTTCAACCAGTGAGCGGCCGATGATCCTGCGATACCACTTCCGATGATAATAACATCTGCTTTCGATGGTAATAAAGACGTTGTCCTGTGACCAAGCAGGACTTTCGAGGGTTCACTATGCCAAAAAGATTCCGTAGAATTTGGAGTTGGTAGGCCCGCCTGGCCTGCTTTTTCTTCGACAACTGCCATTTTAAATCACTTGGGACGGTAAATCGAGCTTCTGAATAGTCGTCTGAATAGTCGTCTGAACAATGTGGCTAGAAGGAGCGATATGGACACGATGTTATCGGAATACAATGGTGGGATGATTGGTAATTAAGATGCGCGACTCAGCCACAGGATAGCGGGGTAGTGGGGCATGCTCATTCGGAGTTTTGAGGTACCGGCTGCATTTAAAAATGGATGACTTACGGAAAGCAATCTTTATAAATCAGCTATCTCAATGGCATTTATAAATCAGCCATCTCAATGGCATTTATAAATCAGCCATCTCAATGGCAATTGAATGTCTATTGACAATCACAAAACGGGCTAAGAATCACAAAACGGGCACATTCTTAGCCCTATAATCTAACCACCTCGGACTTGTCCTCTTCTGAGCAAATCCATCCCCTAAACTATTCTGCAAATCCTCAATCGCACTCGCATACTTCACCAATTCCTTCTCACTCCATGCAGTGCCCATGAGCGCCAATCCAAACGGCATTCCATCAATGGAGCTCACCCCAGCTGGCAGCGTGATCATCGGGTACCCCGCCTGTGCCGCTATCTGGTATGTTTGTCCAACATCAGGCGGCACAAGCAACGCATCAAGGTTTGTACCATTATTGAAGAGTGCAGCATCAATGCCATCTTCACGCGTAGTGCGGTGGCAGAATTCAAGTGCTTGCCAATATGTCTCATTCATAATGCCGCCGGTAGCTAGAGATGCGAGAAAGCCGTCTTGGCCAGACGCGAAAGCTGGATGAACGTGGGGTTCGCCGCCTTCAGAGCCGACGTTGTCGATGTTGTATTGTACGATGTCTTTGACGGTGCGGATATCGGTATTGTTGAGGTTTGCAAGGTATGCTACAATGTCATTGTAGAAATCTACTTTGACGTATGAATATTCAGATTCGTTGGGATATCCGCGGGTGGTACCGTAGTCCCAGTCCCATCCATCTTGTGAGATGATGGTTTGCCAATAGGGGATCTCGGTTCCGTTGATGATGGTTGCGCCTGCGGCTTCAATTTCAGAGATGAGATTAAGAAGTTGTTCTTGTTGATCATCGTTGACAAACTTCCAAAAACTGAGCCATGGGAGGCCAAATTTGGCGCCTTTCAATGCGCTTTTATCGCTAAGAAATTGCGCGTACCCTCCAGATGGGGTTTCTTGAACAAGGGTATAATTGTCCCGCTCGTCGGGTCCATAAATACTGTCAAGACAATAAGTTGCATCTCGTACTGTCTTAGCAATACAGCCGACAGTATCCTGGTTGTGTGATTCAGGTATGACACTGAAATAATTAGCTGTAGTCCCAAGTGACTGGAATGAAGCAATAGCGGACATACCCATCACGAGAAGTTAACCCGACAGTTGGTTTGATACCGACAAGGCTGTTTCGCTCCGCTGGGTTGATGACACTTCCATCAGTCTCAGTGCCCAGTGCAAAACTCATCAAATTTGCACCAACAGCGGCAGCACTCCCAGATGAACTTCCTCCAGGATTGACCGTTAGGTTATACGGTGATCGACATTGTCCACCCCTCGCCGAGTAACCCTCAGAGTAGGAATTCGAGCGCATGTCAGCCCATTCACTCAAAGTGCTATGGCCCATTAGAACAGCGCCCGACTCGCGAAGTCTCTTCACAACGTGGGCATCACGAGGAACCACGGAGCCAAGTAACATCCAGGAGCCTGCAGTGGTCTCCATCTTGTCCTTAGTGGCAATGTTCTTTTGTTTGTCAGTGATTGATACTGCGTCAAATAATGAGTATATCGATAATGACCAAACTTACGTCTTTCACAAGGAAAGGTATACCATGTAACGGACCACGAAGATTGCCCTGCTTTCGTTCAGAGTCTAAGGCCAATGCAATCTGTAGAAATTCTGGGTTAATCTGCATGACCGATCTGATCAAGAGTTAGCTTATGAAACTTACGGCACAGATGGATCACTCCGACCTGATGTATTCATCCGTTTGATAAATTCTCTCCAAATAGCACATCACAATCTGTACCGAAGTAAGTGTCCCATTTGACATGGCTGATTGTAGTTGGTCAATCGAAGCTTCTTCCAATCTGAAGCCATTGCACAATGGCATTGGAAATTGACCACTATCCGCAAGACTCCCATTTTGAAGGACTGGAAAATTATATGGATAAGGATCTTCTAGCAACTGCGCTTCCACGAAATCAGTAACATTGAAGTCACGCTTCGGGTATTTCGGACTGGCGACAGCTGAGCCTAGCAATGTAGCTACTGCGACAAAGGACTTGAGGAAAACCATTGGAGCCAATATCAAACAAGGACGATTGACACGAGGTAGATGAGGGGGCGGGCAGGTACACGTTCAATGGGAATTGCTAGCACCATATATCGCAGACTATCAGCGCGCAATGATGAGGAACAGCATGATTGGGAATTGAATGTGGTACGCAGTGTCAATCTCACCCACTTTTGGCCTTGCATAGCATCGCAATGCCTGCTGCATGTTTAGCTCGTCAGGCAAGTTACACACCGTGATTGTAAGATAGCTAAACTGGAAAAGTACAACATCTTTGCTGATACAGCATTAGAGGTATCCGTTTCAATCGGCATCGGAAATTCTTTTTGCCGACATTCATCATGTTGATTGTTTACGTACCGATTGTTCGGCACACAAAGAGTTGTAAGCAGTAAGCAGTACATGCTGGCATGATTAAAGCATAAGTGGGGCCACCCACGATTAAGCAGTAAGCTCAAAACCAGCGACATTCCACTCGAGGATCAATGTCACTGAAGCTTTCCTTCAGATAGTTCTTGATAGCAACTTGAACGACGGAATCCAAAATGAAGGCTATTATAGCTGTGCCAGTGACTCTGGCTATGGTCTATCGAGCGGGGTCGAATAAGAGTTTAACTCCCGCTGGTATTGTCGCAGCGGCGATTACGGCTGCCGCTCATGCTGTTCATCCATGGAATCTACCTTTTGCGCTCTTAATCATCTTTTATTTGGCCGGTTCGAGGGTCACAAAGGTTCGTACAGTGTTTACTGCCACTCACTTCTTTCTGACAGACATAGGTCAAGCATGACGTCAAGGCAAAATTGACTATGAATGCGAAGGGAACTTCTGGCGGCGAAGGCGCGCGAACACATGTTCAAGGTATCGTAACTCACGGTATCGTGTGGTCCAGTTAGATCTAACGAATCTAGTGCTATCAAATTCATTTGTCGCGTCTGTATTAACCCTCATGCACGCATATCAACTACATAACCGCACAGACGATCCATCGAGTGCTTGCTTTTCCTGGGGCGGCGATTTATTGGTCGTGGGAATAGTGGCAAACTATGCAGCTGTAGCAGCAGATACGTTCAGCTCGGAGCTCGGCATATTATCAACAAGCAAGCCACGACTCATCACATCCCCAAGTCTGCGACAAGTCCCGCCGGGAACAAATGGAGGGGTGACTCTTGGGGGGCTCGTTGCGGGATTACTTGGATCTTTGATCATAGTGACTACTTCTATGGCACTTTTACCCTTCTGCGGACCAAAGACACTCGGCGGCCATGCTTGGACTTTTCTACAACGGCAACGGTTCACATTCGCCATGACGATTTGGGGGGCTTTGGGTAGTCTTCTGGATAGCTTCTTAGGTGGATGGTTTCAAATGAGCGTCGTAGACACCAAGACTGGCCGCATTGTTGAGGGTGAAGGAGGGAAGCGGGTACTCGTAGGATCAGATGGACCAAGCAGCATTCATTACTCAGTGCGTGCTGCATTGGAAGAAAAACGACACATCGAGGGCGCCGAAAATATCGAGAAGTTTGAGGAGGAACTCGATGAGAAAATGGGAATGGATCCGAAGAAAGGTCCTCGCAAGTCAAGTTTCAAGGAGGAAAGACAAAGCCGAAAGGTTGAGAATGGCTATTTAAACATCCTTGACAATAACGAAGTCAATTTCTTAATGGCCTTAAGTATGAGCCTTGGGGCTATGGCTATAACAGGCTGGGTTTGGGAGGTGCCATTTTCGAGCATTTATTCCTTTTAGAATCTATTTACTGTTACAAACTCAGGGGTTCCGAACGGTATTGAACGGTTTCGAACGATTTCGAACGATTTCCGAACGGTTTCCGAACAATTTCCACCTGCTCTCTCAAATACTTCTAAATTCAACCCAATTAATATTGAAATCTACAGATCATAAATTTCACCGAGTTATGC
The DNA here is from genome assembly GCA_026770245.1 of Clarireedia aff. paspali H2. Taxonomy (NCBI): domain Eukaryota; kingdom Fungi; phylum Ascomycota; class Leotiomycetes; order Helotiales; family Rutstroemiaceae; genus Clarireedia; species Clarireedia aff. paspali H2. The sequence continues at coordinate 88,199 of JAJCXA010000130.1, forward strand.
TCTCACCACAAGTGTGGCGCCTGCCTATGCAAATTTCAATGATTGTTCTAGAGTACATAAGGTATTACGCATCACGCATCACGCTCACGGCGATTCACCGTGCTCTGCCCCATCTCCACCACCATGGTCTGCTCAAATATTCCAATTCTTCCTTCAGTTCGGTCACTTCCCCTCTCAATTCAATTATCTTCTCTTCTCTTCTACGACGTACATTGTGTTCGGCTTGGAAACTCTCACGACTACTTTCTAATTGCCGAATTCGCTGACTAGCTTCGTCAAGTTGTGTAACGAGGAATTGAATATGCAATGCCGCGTCAGTTGTGATTTCTGTCAGGCGGGAAGGCTCGGGTGGTGGCACTGGCGCCGTAGATTGTTCTGGCGGCGAAAAGCTGGGACGCGGTGCCCTGGATCCTCGAGATCCGTCTGTGGAGCTCGGAGATGTTATGGTTGGCCCTGGATCACCATACTCGAAGACGGGTCGACTTACTTCTGATCTTCTTGGTAAGTCGGCGGAACCGTATCGTGGCGATACCTGGGCCGGGCGATCTTCTGGAAGTGGTGGAAGGATATCGCCAATTGGAGGCTCGAATGAGAATAAAGCTTGTTGGCTGGGAGTCAAGCTGTCATAATCGAAGCCGTTGTCGAATTCAATGGTGTCGAAAATTCGTTGCTCCTTCTCATCTAATTGGCGTACATACAAATGAGGCCGGAGTTTGACATCACTCCCGAATTGGTAGGCAGGGAGTTTTGTGCTTCTGAACTCCCGTGGACTAACTCCCAGTCCTGCCCTGTAACCATCGCGATGCTTAGGAACTTCTACGCTTGTGTCCGGATCCGCCGCCGCGAGCCAAGCAGCAATATTCTCGTTTCCCTCCCCTTGCCATTCCGCAGGTACCGCTTTGAACTCCTCGAAAGCGATCCTCTGATCACCACTATAGTACCGCACTATACCACGCCAATACCTAGCTTCCGCCACCAGATCCGGTGTTTCGTATAACTCTTCCGCTTCATGCACCGCCACTGTCGCTGCTTGTTGCGCCGCTGCCATGTCTGCGTCACGGAAACCTCGCAGAGCGCGCTGGAGCACCATGAAATTCAAGTGGATCTTGACGCTGGAAATATTTGCTAGGATCACTTTTTTTTCGAATTCAATAGCTTTTTGTTCGCTGTCTGCACCGATGGTTTGAGCGACGGAGAGCTGGAGCTTTGCTTCGGTCATTTCGCGGATCAGCTTTGTGATTATTTCGGATTGTTCGTTGGTTTCGAGGTTCTTGTCTGCAACCATTTTGGCTTGTTGGAGAACTTCTTGTGCGGCCCGCTCAGCTTTTCTGTTCGCGGTTTCCAGCTCATTCTTCGTCCTCTCAAGTTCTTCATGCGCTTTTCCCACATACTGTCGGAGTTTTTGAATTCTTTTCTCATATTTTCCTACCTCTTCAGGCCAATTCTTTGTCGCTTCATCCTGCTCTCTGATTTGCTCCTCCATCGCTCCAATCACTTTATCTTTTTCATCCAAGTCATCTAGCAGCAGCCTGGTTTTTTCTTGGTCTGATGTTAGCTTGATAGCAGCGAGTTTCTGCCTCAATTGACGTAGCTCTAGGTCTTTAGCTTGTATATCGGCCTGGCTGATCTTTTCACTTAGAACAGACTTGTGCGCTGCCCTCGATGTTGCCAGAGCTCTGTGTAGTTGCTCCATTTCTTGGAGTGTTGGTCGCGACTCAAGTTGTCTTTTAAGTCGATCAATTAATTTGACTTGAGCGGTTTCGGCTGTTCCTCGAATGAAGTGACTTATTTCCTGCTCTAGATCTTCAACCTTTTTGTTACTCTTGAATTCAAGGCTCTTGTATTTCCCCTTCCACCCTTCAATCTCCTTTTCACTGCGTTCTTTCTCCTGTTTCAGTTTCTCGACTCTGTCACTCAGCTGCTGGTTGACTTCCACAAGGGGCTTGCTACTCGGTACGTTCTTGTTATCACGAACCAGGTTATCGGTGTACTTCTTTGTTATCTCCTCACAACTTCTCCGTAATGCTAAGATCTCTTGATTACGACTGCGTTGAATACTTTTCAATTCCACATTCTCATTTACAAGCTTCGCTTCACGGTCTCTCCCGAGGTCGTTTTGTCTTTTCAGATTCTTATTGTCTCGCAACGCAGTTTGAAGTTGTTGCCTTGTTGCACTCGCTTCTAGCTCTGCGATGCTAGGAGAAAGTCCCAAAGTTGCTTGAAACTGGCGAGCTTTCTCTTTTTCTAATTCATTCCGGACACTGGCAAGACCCGCAGTATCGCCATCTCCAATCATAGACAAAGTCTCAGGAGCGAATCGAACCTGAGAAACTTCAAATTCATGCTGCCTACGCGCAATCACTTCAGGGGGGTCTTTGCCATCTTCAGCGGCTTTGTCGATCTCCGCCTGGGCTGCCAATACCTCCGCTCGTAGCTCATCTTTCTGCTGTTGTGCTGATTTCTCGTTTATATTTGGTCCGGGCTCGTCGGATATGGGCGTGCCTTGTAGGATGTGTCTGGGAGAGAGTTTGACTGTGTCATCTATGTCTTCGAGTGGCTCTTCGAATCCAGGCGCGTATTTGTCGGTGGGAACTACTGATTTGTCGGTGGAAACTACTGGTTTGATTTTCTGGGGTTGTTAGCTTGTTAACAGTATATTAATGGATACTGTTGTAAGTTCTTACTTCGCCAGGGTCTGCCATGTTGGCCGAGTTTCACCGAAGACTGGGTTGAGTTGCTGGGTCTACTTGATTTTGTCGATATTTTGTAGGCTGAAACATGAAGAATACTCCAGGATGATAAGGAGTTCTTTGTGATGAAGGAGACTTGGTTTTCCCGATGCATCCGGTATTTATTTTCGAGTGTAGAGCTTATCACAAAGAAGATGGGAAATGCCTGCATAGCGAATATCAAAGACAAATATTGGTGGTCTTTCTGACGTTCTTCATGGATCGGGAATTATAACTTCCTTTGTTATATCTATTTTGCGGCTTGAAGACTTGAAATTAAAACCAAGTTGATATACAGAGGGATCAGAGTAACAATTTCCTTAAGACATTAGTCTTAGAGACTACAGTGACGATAATTCTTCATTCATACGCCCCTTGTAAACAAGGAATGCTTTCGAGATGACCCGGATATCGCACACCTAACGAGCACTCGAAATTTTTGTGTGGGAGACACTTGCTGTCATTGGCACCAGCAGTATCTGATATCCATCTTCGACATGAGGCTGTTGACAAAGATGGACAGAATGCTCTGAAGTAGTGAAAGCCTCATCATCTTGCGAGTTCTGTGGGAATTTCTTCGTTACCAATATCTTAGAATACGGTGCAGCACTCTCTGTGGCAGAAGAGCTGGGATTATATTGTGAGATCCAAGTAAGATATTACAATCTGTATCATCATCAAATGCCTATTCAAAGAATAAGTCAAAGGGCGTATCGAATAATTGTTGCCGTGTCCATACGCGTCTTCGCGGTACAGTTCGAATCGTCGACTGACTTTGCACCCGCCGGTCATTTTGCTAAGCTCACTTTCGACCGCTGTGCAATTCATCATCTCCACCATTATGACATATGTATGTTCAGTACCGCCACTACTCAACACAACAGTTGGAGGCGTCTGTGGCGTTGACAAGTCATTGCTCAGCTCACCTTTTCTTTGTTCTCAGTTTGTGTTTTAATGCTTCCTTTTTCTATACCAAACACCCAATTCTCGGCGCAATATGGGATTTCCGCGTGTTTATTTAAATACACAAGCAATTTCAACGGCGACAAATCGAAGAAATAACTCTCATTTGACCTCATCGGGGATATCGAGGCCAGTCTCAGACTCTCATAATCGTGCCTTTCCACCACGTCACGCCGACTACTGGTCTTTGATAAAACGATTGAAAGACAAGTACAAAGAACTTGGTGAATTTACAACCATCTTTTGTCTGTTTAACTGGTAGTCTTGCCACAAAGCGTCTTGTTTGGCCACGAAACAATTCGTATCTCCCGTTACTAAAATTCGGCGTCTCCAGTCATTTGGAAAGGCTTCTTCATTATCTCCACATCAGAAAATTACACATCAATTATATACGACTCTCAAACTATCGCCAGCCTACCACTATCCAATCATCAGACCAGCTATGTCCAGGAAACAAATCAACCTCCATCTCATCCGAGCATGCGCACTTCTAGCCGACTCTGAGCCAGCGCGCGCTCTGAAATGTACGGACTACGCATTGAAAATCGCTTGTGAAAAAAATCTCTTCCTTGCAATCGCTAGAGTCGAGGCCTACCGAGGTCTCTGCTTCTACGAGATGGGAGAATGGATTGCAGCGAAGACGGCGTTGGTGAGAGGTGCAAGTGCGAGGAGCTGTTCGGTTGATGTGGCAGACTTGACGAGGAAGGTCCACATGAAGATTGATGAGCAAGTGAAGGAAGAAAAAGAAGAGCGGATGGCGAGAGAAAAACAGGCATATGAGTTGATGTGAAAAGGAGTTGTGTGCCGGACTTTGAGTCGAGATGAACAGGTGACCAGCTCTGTAGAATTGAAGCTGTAGAATTGAACAACTTCTGAACATTCATGATTACTTGTAGTGCAGACTATAAGTTATAAGACTCATTTGGGATATCTATAAAAAGTTCCCATTTTTCCCATAGTTTAAGTAGAAGAATCAATCAAGTCATTTTCATCTAATATAATTGTTTCTAATATCTACTAATTGTCCCTCTTTCTACACCTTGCAGGTTATTCAAGAATCAAATACTATATTATATTAACAGCCCAAAAAGAAGTGACTAGATCCTCGTGTGCCTATCGAGGGTTAAATAACGAATACGACTGAGCAAGTAAGCATTGATTAATACATACGACATATAAAAAAGTGTCGCATATAACAATACGATATACCAAAAAGTGTCGCACGCTAAATTGCGACAGCAAAAATTTCCACGCTAAATTGCGACACGCTAAAGTGCGACAGCAAAAATTTCCACGCTAAATTGCGACACTCACGCTAAATTACGATACGCTAAAGTGCGACAGCAAAATTTTCGACGCTAAATTGCGATACTTACGCTAAATTGCGACACGCTAAAGTGCGACAGCAAAATTTTCGACGCTAAATTGCGACACTCACGCTAAATTGCGACACGCTAAAGTGCGACAGCAAAAATTTCCACGCTAAACTGCGACACACAAATTTTTCACGCTAAACTGCGACAGCAAAAATTTCCACGCTAAACTGCGACAGCAAAAAATTCCACGCTAAACTGCGACACACAAATTTTTCACGCTAAACTGCGACAGCAAAAATTTCCACGCTAAACTGCGACAGCAAAAAATTCCACGCTAAACTGCGACACACAAATTTTCCACGCTAAACTGCGACACACAAATTTTCCACGCTAAACCGCGACACACAAATTTTCCACGCTAAACTGCGACACACAAATTTTCCACGCTAAACCGCGACACACAAATTTTCCACGCTAAACTGCGACACACAAATTTTCCACGCTAAACTGCGACACCCAAAATGTCGCGCATACTAAAGTGTTGTATACGTGATATATAAAAGTGTCGTATGCGTGACATAGTGTCCCGTTAGTATCTGCCTTATCACTGATCATCAAATATTGGGTTTCTGATTAGAAAAATGTGGGACTAGGATATCGAGTTTATATAGAACTATGCAGCTAACTTTGTACATAGTTCTTCGAGAAGCTCCCATTTTTGCCATGGTTCCACAGGCTTGTTCAGTATCGAATCGGCTTTTGATCTGAATAAATTCCACACAGGAAGAAATTTCTTGTCCCTGAAGTCATCAGTGATGATGTTTTCAAAAGCCTTCTTAAGGCCATCCCTTTTGCGCAGAGATTCGCCGTATTTAGAGAACTTGGCCTTGGCCTTGAGATCGGTGGCGTAGTACGCCTCCATGAGGCTGGTCATGTACAGTATGATCGAAGCCAGCCCGGTCGCCAGCGCTGTGGCTACAGACGAGCCGTCACGGTACTTGAGTTCTTCTGTCCGGACTATACGTGGGTTGAAGTCGTCAACGACCTGACTTCCTGGCAGGAAGTAGTCAATCGCGCGCTGGTCCTCGGTAGCCTTGTCGCTCCAGCCGTAGGCATCTGCCGCTCCGATGCGAAATATATAGTCACTCGCTTCACTGTATGGGAGAGTGTCGGTGCCCTTATTCTTAACATCGTCGGAGGCTGAGCAGAAGATGAGAATACCTTGACTCTTGGCATTCTTAATAGCTGATTTGAGTGCTTTTATAGCATTGCCTTCTTCTCCATGAGTGGCCCCAGCGCCCTGAGCAGCGATGTTTTGAATCGTCCATGATATGGAAATGATGTCAACTTTGCGGATGACTGCATCCTCGATGGCCCTGGCTGCGCTGCCTGCGTGGATACGGATACTTACATCATTTCGTGAACTAGTATTGACCTCGTCTTGGATACGCATAGCGTAGAGTGAAACCCAAGGGTTGATGCGGATGATTGAGTTGGCCATGATAGTCCCATGCCCATGAGTGGACTGGTGCCATGAGGGGTTCTGAAGCGACATACCCATTGAAGGTGTCCAGTAGCTCATGCCTGTTACCTCGACACGGTCTTGGTACGTAGTCAAATTGGCACGGTCAACGCCATCGTCAATGAGTGCTACCTATTGTCTCGGATCAGTCATTCGTCCTTTTATTTGAAACCTCTTCGACACTACAAGATACTTACCTTTACTCTCCTTACTTTGGGCTCTTTCGGTAACGTTAAGTGCAAGTCCATAAGAGCTCTCCTAAACAGCTCCATGGACTCGATCCAACCGTGTTCGGGGGGCGCTCTTGGGTCTCCTGGTGTAAATTGGCCCTGAATACCGCTGTCTTTGCCCTCAGATACAACACCTATTGACAGCCTTCTAGTGTGGACAGTGACCCCGGATTGAACCTTTTTGTCACTGGTGTCTGAAGTCTGCCTTTCAATTTGCTTTTTGAAGTCCACAAGCAAGGATTCGCACCTCTGAACAGTCTTAAAGCCCTAGAATTACAGGTCAGAAACTAGACTGTTGTATTTTGATATAATCGATAGATAACCTATAGATGTGCTTGGAGGCGGGCACTTACAGGAGACCAATAGATGATGACCGTTTTGAGACATTTCCCAGAATCCATGAACAGGCGTGGAATACCCTCATTGCTCGCCCAACCTTTCAACACCATCTGGTTCCCGGTCCAATACAAATTAATCTCTGAGACATTTGGTGAAGCATTTCTGATGACGTCGGTACTGAGATCAGGCTTTTTCCAGTCCCTATAGATATAAAATAAGCTCCGTGTGACATCATGTTGCTAGTACACTCCAGCATGCGCTAGAAATTGCACTTACCAAACTTCCACGGCGATCTCAGAGTTTTTCCTCCCGTGACCTCGCTGCATGGAGTCTTCACCACGTATAGCCCTCTCAATGGCGGCATCGGTGTGAGGAGACTTTGGGTCTTCTTCGACAATTAGACGGATGACCTTCCGGACACCAGACTCAGCCAGCTTGTCCAGCACAGCAACTGCGGAGTTCCGACCTGTCGTCTTGTCGTCGTAGCCACTCGTACTACGCTGACGTCGCTCGTTTGCATCGTAATTCCTGGAATTCTGACTCGAGCTACTCCTCAACTCGTTTGGGTAGCTTAGGACAGGCAGGCTAATATAAGATAGAGTGTCTTCAAAGCCCCCGGGATTCGCAAGCATGGTGACGAGATCTGCAATTTCTTTAGGAGTTTTGCCTTTTAAGTTTGTTATATCGAAGTAGAGGTTCTTATCTATCGTTTCCACATCAGCCTATTTCGGACGAATCGTGGCGTACATCATTGCATTGGCCGTTGCGCTTGATCGAAACATGAGAAGACAAAAATAATTCACCTGATGCTATACGGCCATATAATAACTCTTTGGCCTCCACGTCAGATCGACTACGTATGTAATGTAGCTTAAGCAGTTGATGCATTTTCTCCGCCCCCTTGACACAAACCGGGTGGTCCTCTTTCGATTTATCAGTCTTTCCTTTCTCGGGATCTTTCAATTCTTGTTTTGCCTCTTTTCCTGATCTGCCCGTGCTTTCCCGACCATTTTGCTGTCCATAAAGTGGTGACTCTGCTGTTGGCGGCTGTTTCCCGGAAACTACGTTCCGCCCCGAAGTAGTTGTCGAGATAAGGATTCAATGGACTATGGAAGAGGCTACAGGAGAGACTACAGGAGTCGAACATAGTGAAAAATGAGGCCATTCATGTATATAGTATAGGAGAGCGAGTCTATATAGTCTCACCCCGAGTCCATAGCTAAATGACGATCAAGACTTACCTGAACCCAGAGCATTGAATCACCATTTGAGTGATTCTGATGCCAAGGGTTTGGAAGTCAAACCACATTAGTATTCTCCAGTCGACGCGCGGGGGTAGGATCACCTACTTCCATATCTGGTGAAGCAGTCCGAGGCTCGGGCCTCAACGCGTCGGTGACATTGTCCCGCGGGTCCGCTGTTTTTCGTCGCGTCAATGCTAAATCGACTGATTCTTGGTCGACTGGAATGACATAGCGTTTCATATTGTCCTTGTGCTGCGATAGAGGACATTTAAGGAGTGCTTCTGCTTTCCTGTTCATCGGGACGTCTTTGGAATTGTCTAGGTAAGTATCTTTCACATTATGCGATCCTATCTCGTCGCGTGTTGGTCGTGTTTGTCCAGGGTTGAATTTTGAATCTAGACGTTGCGACTTTTTGGGAGCCGAAGCCAGCTTCTGAGACCGTAGTCGCGCGTGCGAGATGAACTCCTGTCTGGTATGAGAAAGGTAGAGATAAGGTGATTGCTGGGCCTTGTTAAATTCACTCGGGGATATGCTTTTTGAAGATGTAATGCAGACAGTTCACTCCACCGCTATCTTGATCATCGACAAGATCCGGTACATGCTAAGGTGTCGCCGATACCTTTGATAGCAAGTTCGAGTGTCAGCGACACTTTTTATATCCTAGAGACACTTTAATATGTCGGCAACATGGTAGTGTCGCTGACACTCTCGCTTACCATACAAAAGTGTTGCTCTCATATAAAAAAGTGTCGCCGACATATACTGATATATAAGTGTCGCTGGGACATAAAAAGTGTCGCTGACACCTTTTATATGAAGCCAGAGTGTCATTAATCCCTTTTATATTGTCAGGGACACTTTTTATGTCCCAGCGACACTTTTATTCGCTGTCAACATAGTGGTGTCGCTGATAGTCCCGCTTACTAAATAAAAGGGGTCGCCGACACTACTATGTTGCTGGTATATAAAAGTGTCGCTGGGACATTAAAAGTGTCGCTGAGAGTGTAAAAGGGATCAATAACACTTCAACTTCTTATAAAAGGTGTCAGCGACACTTTTTATCTGCTAGCGACACTTTTATTCGCCGTCAACATAGTGGTGTCGCTGACACTCCCGCTTACTGCGGCATACAAATTTTTCCACGCTAAACAGCGGCATACAAATTTTTGACGCTAAACAGCGGCATACAAATTTTTCTACGCTAAACAGCGGCATACAAATTTTTCACGCTAAACAGCGGCATACAAATTTTTCCACGCTAAACAGCGGCAGCAAAATCATTTCCACGCTAAACAGCGGCAGCAAAATCATTTCCACGCTAAACAGCGGCATACAAATTTTCTACGCTAAACAGCGGCAGCAAAATCATTTCCACGCTAAACAGCGGCATACAAATTTTCCACGCTAAACAGCGGCATACAAATTTTTCACGCTAAACAGCGGCATACAAATTTTCCACGCTAAACAGCGGCAACATAGTGGTGTCGCTGACACTCCCGCTTACTAAATAAAAGGGGTCGCCAACACCACTATATTGATAGCAGATAAAAGTGTCGCTGGGTAATTAAAAGTGTCGCTGAGAGTGTAAAAGGGATTAATGATATACCAGCTTCTTATAAAAGGTATCAGCGACACTTTTCATCTGCCAGCGACACTTTTATTTGTCGTTAATAGAGTGGTGTTACTGACACACGTTTGGTTAGTAAGCGTCAACGACACCACTGTTGACAGCAAATAAAAATATCGCTGGGACATAGAAAGTGCCGCTGAGAGTGTAGAAGGGATTAATGATACTCTA
>JAJCXA010000131.1:0-97218 GCA_026770245.1 Clarireedia aff. paspali H2
CCATCCACCATCCACCATCCACCATCCACCATCCACCATCCACCATCCACCATCCGCCATCCATCCATCCTTCCCTCGATAAACCCAGACCAGGACTTGGGACTTGGTCGAGTACCAGGACCATCCAACGAACCCAGCCTAGGCTGATGGGAACCCTTGCACTCCTTGCACTCCCCTCCCCTTGTTTCTCGTGGGCCCCCTTGTCCTTCGCCTGCTTCCTCTCCCAAGAACCGCGAGTTATGAAATTGCATGGGAAATGTGTCAAAAGGTGTGAAAAGGCGTGAAAAGGTGTGAAAAGGTGGGAGAAAAAGAGTTAGCGTGGTTTTGAAATGATATTGATCGACCCTATTTTCCATATGATTGATGGGCTCGGGTTAGTTCTTAGTTCCTGGTGGCTCCGATGGGCTTCGGCGTCCCCTCCAATTAATGGGAGGTTTAGCACCATCTTTGTATACGAATTTCTGAAACACACTTAAACTCACTTAAACCATCCATCGACGAGACGAGAGGAGACTCGAGCAGTCCTTTCAGCAGGCTAAAGCAGAGAAAGTGCACAGAAGAGCGAGCAGCCTCGATTTATAAAACCTCACCGCCACCAAAAGGAAACCAATAGTAGTAATCGTTTCTGATCCTGACCACTCATCCACCGGCTTCGATAGGTTGTTTTAAAACCGCCTACTGTGCTTGTGCCCTGCGACTGACCTGGTGCACTGGACTGACGCTGCACACCCGCTGTCTGACCTGCCGACCCTTTTATTCGATTCCTTTATCTATCCACTGCACTGCTCCCTCTTTCTCAGGTCGAGTGTTGGAAGTCGGGATTTGGAAGTTCTCACGTACTTTTGTTGAGTCCATCGTCAACGCAGCCAGCATACATACATACATGCATATATATACATACATCCAAACATCCAAACATACATATACATACATACATACCACCGCCGCCGCCGCCAATAACGACCTCGGTCTCTTTCTCCCCCTCCGAAACACTCTGTTGCTCTTCTAGCTGTTTGTAATATAGCTGAACGTACAACGCATTTGGTCTACGAAGGGATACTTAAAATTGCGCATCGGAGCATTTTGGCAGCAGCGAGACCAATCACCATTACCAATCCGGGCTCGACAGCCTCAGCAGTATTAACTCTGGCCCACCACCGGCACTCAGCTTACAACAACGCAAAGTAGCCCGCGGAAAAAAGCAGCAAACGGCTGTTCTGATTGGCCAGACACCACAGGTTCTGGATCTGGCACTTGCACCGACGGCCGGACGCACGAAACCGACATCTGCCTCGAAAAGCACGGAAAAGGGCGAGTACAAGCGACCGGAAAGGGAACGGAGGAAAAGCAAATAAAAGAAATACTTGTACAGCGCACACACAGCACTCAGCACTGAGCACTGAGCACTGCGCACCCAGCGGAAGGAGGGTTAGATTTTGGACCACTTACGTACTGTGTACTGTTTGGGGACGAAGGAAGGAAGCGAGACACCTCCCCCATTATTCCAGACAACCACCAGTTTCATCTTGAAATACTACCACCACCACCCACACTCCACCACATCATCACATCCTTTTTTTCCTCACCACCAAATCCGCCGCAATTTTTCTGTCCACTCCTTTTCATCATGAGTACAGCTATCGCAATGGCTCCCTCACCAGTTCCTCACGATAGAGCATCATACGTCGACATCGCGCCGTCTAAACCCTCAAATTCCCCTCCAGCTCCCGCGCAGAGAACTCCCGCCTCGGTCACCCCGAGTATGGCGGCAGCGACAACGGTACAACGAACAGGGAGCGGAAGTCCACATTCTACACCAGCAAAAGCCTCACCAAATTCGTATGTTGTTTCCTCACTAAAATTTAGAAGAAGAAAAAAATTATATACACATTAAAAAAAATGTTACCTCTCTTCAATCAATCAGGTTTACTAATTATTCAATTCCTGCAGGTCTCGAATTGGCGGCCCACCAAAAATAATTGTAAAGAAGGAGCCTCCCTCCTCGCCAGAAATCCAAGCATCTTCACGTCACAGGCCACGAAAACTTGATCTTACCAAAAACACGTCGAGTGTCAATCCCGGCACTGGAAGACCATCAGCTAGTCAATTGACTTCAAGAGGCGCGGAGAGCGGTGGATTGGGGATTCAGGATGTCGGATTGGCTTGCCTTTCACCCGGCTTCGTCACACAAGATCCGACGATGCGAGAACAATTACAACGCAGTATTTCCGTTCGAGAACAGCAAAGGCATATCATCGAGTCACGGTTACAGCAGACAGCTAAGCCGGGTGATGCGCCCATGGAGAGCGCAAAGGAAAGAGAAGCAAGCGGTCTTCCAATGAAGACTCCAGGAACATCAAGGAGAAAGGCGCCGCCGGGACTGAGCATTGTAGCACCCTCTCATGAACAATTTGCAAACGAGAGAGTCATTCAATCTGCACCATTAAACCAGAGTTTCACAGGCAGACATCAACCACATCCACTTACTCGTCATGTCGCAAACCAGCCATCAAACCTCTCTAATACCTCACATATTCACCACGTACCTGCCCAACAGACCGCGAACCGATTACCACCTATAACCGATGTCTTCGCTGCGGAGGGTTTGGGTGCTCACCGTGAAACACCAAGAGCCGCATTCTATCCAAACTCGGGTTCAAATTCCAACTCCTCACATTCCACCTCACGGCCTGGTTTCCCATCCCCAGGACATGGTCCACAACCACCGGCCTCAGCTGGTCAACAACGTCCTCGAGAATACCGTTCTGCGGAAGAAGCACAAGCAGATCTTTCTGGTGGTCGCCCTGAGCTACTACCTAAGCTCGTACATTACGGTAGCCACCAACAACCCCCAACCCCACCATCTCCATCCAATATCAACACAAGAGCACCAGAAACAGCCCGCAGCGGTGGTGGCAGAAGAAGGCAAAGAGCAGAATATGAAGAGGGAGCGAGCCCACCGCTTGGTAATGGTCCCTCCGCACAACGACGCACAGGACCGTTCGGTGAAGGACGAGATAGTCCCATGACGACGCAAAAGAAGAAGGAGGAGTTTATGCGTCTTTGCGATCGTGCTTGGGATCTTTTCCATTCTTAATGTTTTATAAATGCCAAAGATTCAACAACTACCCCGTGCATGTCCTGCTCAACTTGTGGAGTTTTGATACTATTTCAGCGTTGTCCTACTTCTATTCCTACTTCTTTTGTCCATTCACTTCTCCGTGCTTGGCAATATAATCATATAGCCGTATTTCGGCAAAAGTGCACGCTTTCTTTCTTTGGGAGTGGTGATGGATGAGGACGGGTGATATACGTCCGCATTTGATTCTCTTTTCTATCCTGGTTCGTGGGGCTCGCTTCATGATTTGGGACGGTTTTTATGTGGACCTTTGTAAGGGGAATAATGGATCTTAAACTCTAATCCGCTAAGGCGGAGGAAGTGTGGACGGATAGGCTTTCTTTCTCATGAATGAAAGGATGGATGGATGAACTCTGGGCAGAGGTGGAGGGAAAATGGGAGGCATAATTATTTTGGACGTTTGGGAAAGCAAGAAGCACGGATGGATGAGCTTTTTAATACTTCTTTTTATGTCATCAATGTTTTAGCATTGATGGTTTTATTGTTTGGGGGGATGTGATGCGTAGTAGGAAAGAGGGGAGACATAGGGGGCTTGAATGAAATGGAAGCATCGACACAGGCATAGGAAACTGGGACTTGGGGGGGAGTGAGGGCGTTTTTAATAACAAAGATGGGTTAGGGGGTGTTGATATACTTGGAACGGGATGGGATGCGTCTTTTTGAGATTTGAAGATAGGGTCATTTAGGCTATCGAGTTGTGGAAGAAGGGTTAGGTGTGAGAATGAGAATCGAGATGATATTCATAATGAGTGGCTGCTACTGGATGATTGATGTATATGTGTGCGTATGTCTCGTGGTGTTTGTGTCGTTGGTCTCATTTACGTGGTATGATGCGATTCTTCTGTATACCTACCTACCTGGCTACCGAGTCACCCCTTTTCCACTCTAGTTGTATTGGTTGATTGATCGCTCAACTCTCTCTGTATATCGATCCCTCCTTTCCTTTCCTTTCCTTTCCTCTCCTCTCCTTTTCTTCCCTTCTTCATCCCCCCTCTCTCTGCCTAACTTAGATACCGAACGATTCAATAAGCGCTCAGCAAACAAACAAGCAAGCAAGCAAATATACAACAACACATAGACACTCTGTACATATATACAACAACACATAGACACTCTGTACATATATACATACATACATACACTCTAACTTTCAAAAGCCCAAGTTAAGTCTGTATTTGCGTTTGCGTTTGCGTTTGCGTTCACGTTTGAACTTGGTCGTATCCCCCCCCCCCCCCCCCCAAAGCACACACACACACACACATGCGCGAGCGCGAGTGCAGGCGTGTATAGAACACATGAGTTAATGGATGAATAAATCAAGCACGGATATCAATCGATTTTCTTTTCTTTTCTTTTCTTTTCTTTTCTTTCTTCGCCCAGCTTCTTGGGTGGGAATTTTGGACTCCTGGATATGGTGATGGTGGATGTGGAAGGGAAGGGAAGGGAAGGGAAGGGAAGGGGGGTTGGTTCTAGTTGTATTTACTGGGTGGAGTGGACTGGATTGGAGTGGAGTGGAGTGGAGTGGATTGCATCGAAGCAGGCAAAAGAAGAGAAGGAAATGCTGTGGGGATAGAGAGGTGAGTGAGTGAGTGAGTGGGTGAGTGAGTGAGTGAGTGAGTGAGTGAGTGAGTGAGTGAGTGAGTGAGTGAGTGGGTGGGTTAGATAGAGAGAAGCAGGCAGGTGGATTGATAGGTGTGCATTCGCTGCTACTGTACAGTACAGTTAGTTCTATTCGTATATGAGAGGGAGGGGTACGTACAGTAAGAAAGAAGAAGAGGAAGATGGAAGATGGAAGATGGAAGATGGAAGATGGGAGATGGTGCTTATGATGGATGGATGGAGGGGGTAAGGTTATGTAAGTAAGTAGGTATTACTTACTTGTTCACCCAGAGACTAACTAACTAACCGGTATATTTATATTCATATTCATATTCATATATAGGAACAACGATGCGAGGAGACCAATGAATCGATGAGTTGGTGTGGTACAGGGGAAGGAAGATATTTGTCTGTGTGTGTGTGTGTGTAGCCAGAGACGACGACATATTTAGCGTGAACGGGGGAGGTGAAAAAACGAAGAATATATGTTTGACGCTGACAGGTTAAAAAGGAAGGGATATCTATCTACTATGTATATAGGAGGTCATGGAGATAGATGAGGTGAAGTAGTTTGAAGGGGAAGTAACTAGCTTGAAAGGTAAAAGTAGGACTGGACTGGGCTACCAAACACCAGGACAAGCATACAAACAAATGTACATAAACGAGAAAAGAGAATATATGAATAGGAGTAGCGAGACTGCCAAGTTGTTGAAATATCTTAGATACCTTGACTTGACAAGCTATTTGTGTGTTATAGAATACAAGGCATAAGTATCTTCTACATATCGTAAAGTCTTCACATGCAACTGCGGACAAAGGGAGTACCAAAATTGTCTTGTTCAAGATGTTCAATTCTTTCTCTCACTCTTATAAGCAAGTCTTGCGAACATTTACATGGCAGCATGCCATGCCTACCCTAACATTCCCATTATAACTATCTACAACCCATAATCCCGGCCATGTCGTCACCTCCTCATCTCACCCACCAACGGTCTTCTCGTAAACCCACACTCATCGATCTCCTACACTTGCTCGACCAAAAAGCGACAGACTACAGACTCGCCAGGCGCCACTTTCAAAACACATTTCTCTACACCAAAATTCGCTAACGTGTCATTAAAAACGAAAGCAACGAAGAGAGAACATGCTATTTCGCTTACTCGAAGAAAAGATCGAACTGAAAAGTGCAAGTGAAGCAAAGGCCATAAATTGAATGGTGGTCTCTAAGGAAGAAGAAAAATGATACAAAAGTCAAAATACAATAGAATTCGTATCATACTCTTATTGTATCCATGGGTACTCGTTGAAGAAAAAGCGTAGAAACTTTCGCCAGGTACGTCGCCAATCCCTTTCGCCATATAGAAAGAAGAAAGATAGACCCATTACTCGGAATTGAGAAAAGTTGGGCATGTCGTGGCTTTAGAAAGTAGGGCAGCCAGTCAGATTCGCCGTGACAAGAAGATGCAATGGTAGAAACTCCCAAAACGCCGTACTGTTGTTGTAGTGTGTGATTATCTCATAAATTATGCCACTCTTTTATTGCTTTCGCAATCTTCATGCCGTAGAAGAGACACCAGTGTCGTCTTCTGTTTCTTTACAAGTGCCCATTCCTGTTGGGTCGTAATAACAAACGAAATCGCAATCTTCACATCTAAAGGTGCTGGCAGGGTGGCATCTGAGCTCTGTCGTGCAAGGCTTGCTAACTTGTCCTTTGCAAGCCGCCTCGACCCATGCCGCGAAGCACAATTCTAGAGACACTGATCCCTCTTTCCAGCAGATAGTGTTAGAGACCCTCTTCGCCGGCTTGGCAAAGTTTTATTTCGCGACCCCACTCGGATTTGAGGACTTGCGAAGCTGTGATGCGACGATTGGGGTTAGGGTCCAGTATTGAATAGATTACATTACGGCAGCGTGCCTGTGATGATGTTAGTGAAAAAGCCAGTATCAGTGGAATAGATTAAACACATACCCGATGTAGCGACTCAATTGGCGCATAACCCCCCTCATCTCTTCGGCCTTCCAAGTATCTCTCATAGAACTCATCTTCATCCTTCTTTGCTACTCGCCAGAGATGGCGACCTGTACGCATCGCCATGTAGATAACACCAGTAGCCCAGACATCGACTGCTCTTGCATCAAACTCTTTGTCGATGTATTCCTCAGGAGCGATATAAGGGGCTGAACCACAAAGACCAGTGACCATATGAGCGTCCTTTTCCCAGGCCATTCGGAAGCATTCCCCGTTACCGAAGTCTGTAATCTTCAGAGAGCCATGAGTGGTAAGAAGAAGGTTCTCTGGTTTCAGATCTCGGTGCGCAACACCCATCTCGTGCATGTATTCGACACCGCGCATCATTTGCTTGAAGTAGCAGTCGGCCTCCACAACTTCCAACTTTCCTGCAGCGAGAACGAGGGTATAAAGATCACCACCGGCACAGAATTCCATGACCTCACAGTAATCACCTTTTGAGTCCTGAAGAAGGTCTAAAGTATGAATGACGTTTGGGTGTCGTAACGATGAAGATATACAGAACTCGGAAGTGAGCCGTTTGCTGTATTTTCGTTCGTTCTCTTCTGGTCTTCTTCGGAACTCTTTGACAGCATAAAGTTGTTCCGTGCCGGTATCCGATCGTTTGTGGGATATCCTAACGATGCCAAATGCACCACGACCAATGACTTCGTTGCATTTCCCATATTTGTCCACCAGTGTAGCTGTCGCATTAGGTCCACCTTTCTTTTCTGTGGCTAGCGATTCTCGCTCGCGCTTGAGTTGATCCACCCAACTCGACATAAGCGATAATTGTTGTTCTCCTTCATGCGTCTCCTTCGCCTTTCCACCAACCAGACCCCGAAGCATTTCCGAAAGTTTCTCTTGTCTCTTGGCGCTCTTGAGATGATGCTCGTGTCCACCTTGCACATCTGGCAGAGTAATGAATCGCTGGTGGCCCGCTGTAGACTTCTTGTCTCTTATTGACCCATTTTTATCCTTCCCATTTGTCGACCCAGCCTTCTCGGTATAACTTTTCTTCTCTTGCGACGATGTTTTCCGAGTCAATGGATTAGGTCGAGGAGCGGGAATTTGTTTTGGTGAAACAGCGCCATCTGATGGTTTTGGAGTGGATGTTCCGGATTGCGAAGTGGAGGAGCCGCCATTTTCCGATCTTGTAGAATCTTTTGTAGAGAACATTCGAGTCAATCGCTTTGTCATGGAAGGTTTTTCGGCGGGTGGAGCGGGTTTGAGAGGCTGCACCGGGGGAGGCGTTGTTGTGCCATTTATGCTGAGGTTTTCTAGACTTGTAACAGCGCTCACAGTTTGGGAGGTTGTGGGACGAGATTGGGGAGATCCACGCAAAGAGGCAGCCCGAGATGGCGTGGGTGAAGGTTGTGTTTTTTCTGTGATAAAATCCTCTCTTTGTGCAGCAACAGTTGCCATGTTTTTATTGAGGATTCAAGAATGCGCTGAAAGTCGGTAGGAAGCGATAAGTTGAAGTATCCCGCCAAAGGCGGAGTGCGGGCAGTGCCCGTGCTTTGTTGGAAATTGATGTGTTGCGTGTGCGGGGGGCAAAACTTCAAGATTGAATAAAGTGAGTGGGTGAGATTGACAACGTATAAATCGAAATGAATTTCTGTCCGCGTACAGAGGATCGACTGGGGAGGTGGTAGAAGTGTATGGGTGTTGCCTTTGTATTTTTGTTACGGTTTGGAGGAAGTCGAAGAAGCAAGTTGTTCAGCAAGAAAAAGAGGATTTTTCGACTCTGCCACAAAATTGCTTATGTGATTATGCGATCTGAAGGTCGGATGCGGTCTTGGTCTTGGCCTTGGTCTTGGTCGTGGTCTCGGACTTGGTCTTGTTCGTGATCTGGTTGGTGATCTTGATGGTGATCTTGTTCTTGATCTTGTTCTTGATCTTGTTCTTGATCTTGTTCTTCTTCTCCAAGGTTGGTGTGTGATGGAATGGGAATGGGAATGGGAATGCGAAGGCGAATGGGGATGGTGTACTTAAGTAGGTAAGGTGGGAGGTGGGAGGTGTGAGGTGTGAGCTGTACGAGTGCAAGGTGTAAGGTGTAAGGTGTAGGTTTTCCCAGTTAAATCGACAAGAAAAAAAGCCGGTACGAAGTACCAGAAGGTAAAATAGGTGAGAGCGCGCCGCAAGTGGAGTTGTTTGCTGGGTCGACCTGCGCAATTTACAAAGGTAAAATCTCCTCCCGTCTCACCGGACAATTGCCAGTTGCGGTACGGCGAGGAACTGTTCAATTGATCTGTCGAGGCTCGCCGCTGGAGACGCAGTCGCTCTACTTCGTATACGAGAACTCTTTAGTAATGGAAGCTTATTGTAGGGTGATGGTTGTTTGATATTTCAAATTTTATATCGTTTCAAAGAGATTTCGGCGGACAAGTCGTAGAAGTAGGTAATAATAAGGTAATAAGAATCTCGAAGGGGTGAATGCCCAGACCGGAGGAGTCAAACGGACGGGGACCAAGATACGGCGAGGATTTTGCGGGAGGATGATGTTGTCGATGGATGCTGTTGTGTCGATGTGGGAGTGTAGTGCAATATCTTGTCTGTCCGCTTTCGGTCGTTCGAAAGGTGGTTGGCTTAGCACAGAAGTAACCTTTTGTACTTCTCGAAAGATTGCAGACGAAATAAGACGAAATAAGACGCCTCTTGTTGTTATTCCGTTATATCTCTACTGGTAATAGTTCCCAGTCGATGCTGGAAGCTAGCCTTTTAGCTCTTTTCTGGAAATTCGATGGACTGATACTATTCCGTGTCCCGCCCTACCTACTGTAGTAATTAATAGGCAGAAGAGACAAGCAGGTAGGGTGCAGCACGCACTGGTGGGAATTTGCTGGTCGGTGAAGAGCAGGAGACGAGGACAAGAGCTTATTATCGTCCAAGTGAGCTGCGAGTTACTATGAGGTATACTGCTCGAGGAGCTGTGACGGAGGGGACAACCTTCTTTTCCCTTTCCCTTTCCCTTTCTCTTTTCTCTCTCTTCTCTCTTTTCTCTCTTATCTCTCTTTACACGCTCCTTCTGGTTTACTATGAGGGATTAAATCTGAGCTTTATCTCCGGCTAATTCGATGAAATAATACAATTGCAAACTTTTTGCTTAGATGGCTAGCTTGATCGAAGAACAATGGATGCAAATTTTTATATTACCAACCCTTCGACATGCAGACAAATAGCTACCTGCTGCATACATTTCGCTTCCCCCTCCCCTCCTCTCCCCTCCCTCCCCTCTCCTCCCCTCTCCTCCCCTCTCCTTGAATTGGGACGGTCTACGGTCTGGTCGGGGTTGGGTCAATGCTTGGGGATCAGATACATATCATACATACCAAGACCTGGTGTTGCCAAAGATAAGTATAGAACGGGTCGGGGTTCATGATAACGTGGTATTTGACATCTCCCCTGTTGATTGCGGAAGTCGAAAGCTCTGGAGGATGTGGATTAATTTGTGGGAATGTGTAGAAAATGTTGGTGCGCTCACGGCTTTGGGCAAGGGTATCATTTTAACCATTATCTTTTTTTGTTGTTTTTTTGTTTTGTTTTTGTTTTGTTCTTGTTTTTGGATGACAGCTCTGGATCTCAGGGTTGACGGCTGCGAAGATAGCAAGGGTAGCAAGGGTAGCAAGGACAGCAAAGGAAAGGAGAAGGAGAAGGAGAGGAGAGGAGAAGCCAGGGCGTCTATCGCCAAAAGGGGGTCGGTCTTCCCAGGCTGCAATATAAGTTTCTCGAATACGACGGACTGATACTTGTTAGTCTAATAGAGTAACTTGAGTTAGTTGTTGGTCTAATAGAGCAACTCGAGTTAGTTGTTAGTCTAATAGAGTAACTCGAGTTAGTTGTTAGTCTAATAGAGTAACTCGAGTTAGTTGTGACAAAAAAGACTGACTGATACTTGTTAGTCTAATAGAGTAACTGGCCCATGTTCAGGGTACAGCACCCAGTCCTTCGTCCTTCTAGCTTGACTTCAAAATGAACATTACAAAGATACCAGGTGATCCATGCGAACGGCAACTATCAAAATTTTTCTTTTTCCTTTTTCTCCTCACTCTAAAGGAATTCCAAATTTCATATTCCATCCTATCCAGTGTCGAGCCAATCGACAAGATGACCTTTGTCATCTTCCAACATCTTCCCAGGATACGACGAATCAAAAAGTGCTCCACCATCGTTGCGAAGGGCGACGGATCCCGATAGGAAGGAGATTTTTATAGTAATTGTAATGCTTTATAAGCAAGCACCTTTTCTCCTCAGCCACACGCAACACACAACACACAACACTCCGTATCTGTACCGAGAGGCACAAAAGTTGCCCGCTGCCCGCCTCCCACCGCTCAACTGCGCTCGACAGGTCGAAACTTTGATAGAACCATCGTGCCCCATCCTCGGGCTTCGTTGAGTCCGTAGTCGCAGTCAGCTACCTGCCGCCATCGTACATGGGACTTTGGGTATGTGAGTTGTATACTCGGAGATGGCGGCGTTACCCTTTGTACTTGCACTTGCACTTGCACTTACAACTCAATGAATTGTAAATTTGAAACACAATACAGAGTACAAGTCATTTACCGCCACCAGATATCATGGATTCCGAAAAACCAAGATTCCCTAAGGCTGCGCCAAGAATTTGTTGTAGGGTGCCGGCATTCATCTCATCCAACGACATAAAGACAAGAAAGTCCAAGCAATTTAAGTCGGGCTGGTCGGGCAAGTTCAACGCTTCCACTCAGCCCTACAACAACATGATGAATGACCGCTCCTTGATTCTCCATTTTTAAGCAACTACTGACAGCTAGTCAATAATAAGTGCGGATTATCTAGAGAAAGCGAGAAGGCGAAAAGGCGAAAAGGCGAGAAAGCACGTTTACGGTAACAACGACGTCACACGCATTTTCTTCGCGCAGGGAGCACCACCCCACTCCGCTATACTACTTGTAAATAGCTGCTTGTATCAATTCCACCCTTCCGACGTTGGCGAGCTATCAAGCCACATTCAATCGCCGTCCACCATGTCCTTTGCGTGTTATGTGTTCAAAAACAGTTCGCTATTACCCCTCGCTCACGATACCCGACAACCCCAGCCCCCGACCTATTCCTTCACTCCCAAACCGAGCTCCGGTTGCTTATCTAGACTCCCAAGCCGTTTGCAAGCTCAATGCGGGGCACCATACCACCTCCTCTACTCAAGCGAATAGATACATCATTGTAGTACACCATCTGTATGTACTTCTCTCCGTATGTATGTATGTATGTATGTATGTACGTATGTATGATGTGATGATATATGCAGAGGCTTGCTACGGCTCAGCTCCTCCACCCCATATGTATATGCACCCGCCAAGAATACCCTTTCCCTAACACACATGGGATACCGGGCGGTAAGTCCCACCCTTCCCCCTCGGTGTCTGCCAACACATCTAGCATTGCCTGGGTGGGGAGAGAAGATATCAACTGTGCTATACTGCATACAATTCAATGCCTGCAAATACCGAGCAGTATGCTAGGCATTCCGACTTTCGGGATCTCACCGCGAGATGCATTTTCGCTACTCAATATACAAAGTGCCATCAAGTCCTGGCTATCGATGGTCTAGAAATATCACCCGCAACTATTGTAGTGTGGTGCAGTGCCGTGCCGTGCGTGCGGTGCATATGTCTCCACATACAAATTCAGACAGTTACAGCATCCATCTACCCTCTCACCTATCCAATCAGAAATCATGTCCCCGCCACATGCGTACAACATCTTTCTTCTTCAACCTCCCTCTTTCTATCACCCAAAAAAAGCATGTTACATCTCACATCTTACATCTTACATCTTACATCTCTCTATCTCCCTTTGTCGTTGTGTTACATGGCCCGGGTTACATGACATCAAAAACAAGCTTTTTTAATATATATCCCACAGGAATGAAAATCCCTCATACATCAACTTCTCATAAAAACCACCATCATGGTAACACCACCACGATTTGTCAAGTTATAGTATATGTAGTGGTGAGAACGAATTGGCCAATATGAAGATCAGCCCGAGCTGGGCTGGTTGCGGTGAAGCGAAATTCGAGCTGAACCCTTTCTCCTTTCTCAGTCGCATAACAGCTTTACAGGATCAGTCAGGGAACATCCCAAGCATCCATCAGATTTCTGCTCTTTTTGTCGACTTGACCGTCCCCACAGTCACAAGTCTCCAACCTTACACAAGCGCCGTCGCAACCACGTGCGGAAGTACCCCAGGGCGAATTCTCTCCACCCAGTTCATGCCTCGTTTCAGGAGGAGAATATTGCTTCTACCCTTTGGCTCGTGCTGATGTCTATCTCTTTGAGACCATGATGTTGGGTTCCACCCGGATAGTAACTTTCTCATTCCGTCAAGCTCATCCTTGATTTCTTCCTAGACATACTGGATTGCCCATCCTATCGATTTCGAGAAGCGGCCCAATGTTCGCCATGGCATGTGCAAGACAGTCCCACCTTGCCATGTGAGCTATATGATCGACAAGCTATAGACGTGTCGTCTATACGAATTATATTTCAGGAACTCTACCCGATGCGCTTTCACCTACTTGTCTGAAAGACGGTTGGAATGTGGAGTAGAAGAACTCGATAGCATTTATCCCTCAAACCACCCTCTTACGTTTACTATCATCACGCATCCAACATAGCCGACGACACTATCCTCCTGGCACACGTATTCCACGTTCTTGGAAGAAGCCAATTCGGAAGATCGCACCCAAACGTCGATCTGCGGGCCTTTTTCCCCACGCGTTTGAGCATATGATTGCAGAGCCTCATACTTGTCTACCGGGACTGGCAACCCCGCATTGAACACGCGAACCACCACATCAAACCATATCAGACCACATCAGACCATATCCACCGCAACATATTCCCGAGTCACACTCCCTTTTTGTTCACGTCTCTACTATGAATATGACTTTATCCGTCTTCATCTCACTGTCTCATCTCGGCATCTTTCATCCAATCTTCTCGCAGTCACATTTTCTATGCGGGATTTCGATAACTTGCAGGCTTGGAAAAGTCCACCGGGTGAAGACTGTACAAGTAAAATATGATGCCGAGTGGACGGGGATGTCAAGTTTTAAGCCAACGGAGTGAATTGAACGAACTTCATCTGATCATGCCTACATATATCGATCATATTTCAGCCAACCTATTCACTCCCGTTTAGTTCTTTTTTGCCCTCACCTCACCACCCGTATGTTGACTATCTGACCAAGTCCGGATTTCTAATAGTAAGCGCTTACATATACATTTACCCGAATAGACCTCTCAAAAGCATGCTTCGTATGATTGAGACGAATATCGAAGTGCTAGAGTTGGTTGCAGCACCAAGTACTTACTATCCATATCCATCGATGCAACCATCAGTTGATAAACCAAACATAAACATAACCTTACAAAACAAGATAGCATTCAATCGTTCAATCGTTCAATCGTTCAATCGTTCAATCATTCAATCATTCAATCATTCAATCACACAAACTCCTAGACTCCGGACTCAAATCAGTACTTATCTACAGAGTACATACATCATAGCACGTCAACCTCTTGTCTTTCCCGATCCATCTATCCATCTATCCTTACAAAGTACTCAAACTCCATTCCACTTCCGCCAACTTTCTCTTCCCTTTTCACATGTCAGAAAACCAAAACCAAAACCAGAAGAAGAAAAAATCTTTCTCCGTGACCACAAAGTAAATAATGTAAGCAAGCGTAACTGCATCATCTTACCTACCTACCTACCTACCTACACCGATCTGCACCTGCAAGTAAGCTCGCCCCGACCGACCTACTTGCATACTGTACATACACACACACTACTACATATGAGAGAGACATGCTACTTACTACATAAACGAACCCCCCATCTCGTCAGCATCACCCTCACCATCAGCATCGATATGATACGATATGATAAGCCAAAGCAACACGTCGTTTCTTCCTTCCTTCCTTCCTTCCTTCCTTCCTTCCTTTGCAATCCATCTAACATATCTAACCTTACAATTCGCTGTCGCTGTTGTTGTTGGAGGGAGCTGCTTGCTGGTTGGCAGGGAAATAAGAGTGGCTGAGATGAGATGAGGTGGAGTAGGAGTAGGAGTGCGGGGTTGAGGGAAGAGGAAAGGAACGCTAAGGGAAAGAAAGGGAATTTGTGATTGTGGTTGTGATTGTGATTGTGATGGTGTAATGTCATGCGATATGATATGATATGATATAATGCGGGTATGCAAGCCCAGGAAGTGTGTGTGACCTTTTGTTTATGTATGTATATTTATTTATGTATGTATGTATGTATGTATGTATGTATGTGTGGGTATGTATGTAAGATGTAAGATGTAAGATGGAATATAATAACCGTTACTGAGTCAGCTTTTGAGCCGCAGGGATCAGCTTGCTCTTTTTGTTTCTTTTCCGAGGGGAGGGAAAGGGGTGAGTGAGTGAGTGAGTGGGTTGTGCTATGTAGTGTAGTGTAGTAAGTATATACAATGAATGTATCGAGTAGATGGGATGGATGGAGGTAGGTCATGGTAGATTGAGTGAGGCTCCTTGAGGATCAATATCCAGACTGTGTGTAACTTAACCATGATATGTATGATGCTTCTCCTGAGTGAACTCGAATGTGAACCCATGATACTCTCTTTAACGGTGACTGTAATGTTGATATAATGTAATGCAGAGCAGAGGGAGGAAACTTAACTTCGCCTTTAAGACTAATGTAGAAATTACGATTCTTGAACTCGAGGATATATATACACAAAGAAGGGAAGCAGTGCAGGAAGGAGACGCAAGTGCGATTATTTTAGTTGATCGGATATGGAGGGTTTCATTTAAAGGAAGTCTCGGACTAGATCGAGAAAGATGTCATTTTCTAATCCTCGGGCAAGAGAAGTCTATTCCGTTAATTGTCGAAAATGTGCGTCCTTGACAGACAGATTAGATCACCTTCGGGATGCGTATGACACCTTTAAGGCGGTACTGTCAAGTGTCAATGTAGCCTGTGTGGCAAGAACGATTATACTAGTGTATCCCCATCTGCATACCGGGAACCTGTATAACTGCGCCCATACTTGCACAAAGAGTTGTCCGGTTGATGCTATCAAATCCCAAACTCAGCGTCTCCCAAGGTCGGATTTCACAGCGATCCATTCCTCCACCCATTTGCGCATCCATTCTACCTTGACCGGCTCGAGTTCCGTCATAGTCGGGCTGGCCCGCAGAGCACGATCAACTACCATAGGCTGCGCCAGCCCCTTGACATCTTGCGTATTCATCGCCCACAGACCGGCAAAGAAATCCAACAGCTTCACCGCAGGATTTCTCGCCACCTCATCACCGCCGTCTGTCTCGCTGCTGGCTTTCAAACTGGCCAGCCATGTTGCTGGTGATACCACTTGAAGTGGTTTTGCCGCGACGACAGCGGGTAGTAACGTGTGCCAGGACACACGATGCGGATTTCGCAAGTTGAAGACGGTAGCCGCTCCATCATCTTCTTGTGTCTTGCTGGAACTCACCGTAGCCGTTGCTAGATCGACTAGTATGCTGCCGAGTAAGTCGACAGAAACAAAATCGACGTTGTCGAAGCGTGGACCCAGACTATCTGGGATCTGGCCTAAATACAGAGAGCTGAGGACCAAACTGGGTAGCCACTCGCGCGGGTTCCACACGCCCGGGTGCTGAACAGGGCCGGCGACTTGGCCTACGCGGATAATAGTTGCATACAGGGTATCTCCAAGGTGTCGGCCCGCGGCATCGACGAGTATTTCGCCAAGAAATTTGGCGCGGGCGTAGCCAAAGGGCGCGGGTGTGGCGAGGTCGGTGGGAATGTTTTCGGGCGCAGGACTTACTGTGTGGCCTTCGATGGCAGCAACAGAGGACACGAAGATAAAGCGTACAGTTGGGGATGCGGCGGAAGCAGCGAGCGTCAGCAGGTTCAGAAGACCTGTAAATTGCGGACGGAACGCAGACAGAGCCAGATTAAAATTCACGAGCCATGCTGCATGGATGATGAGATCGACGTTTGTACGAAGCGACTCATGTGCAGAGCCATCTAGACCAAGTGATGGAGATTCAAGGTCAGCTTTGAGGAATGTGACGCGGGTTTCAAGCTCGGTTGTGGTAAAGCCAGCGGCAGAAAAGTTTTGATATTGCAGTTCTCGTCCGCCATCTTCCCGACGATTCAAGCAGAAGATATGACCTATTCCAGGGCGATCCAGTAAGGCCCGCAGCAAGTGAGAGCCCACTGTACCAGTTGACCCAGTTAGAAGAACATTGATCGGTTCCGATGCTTGTCGAGGCTGCTCGATTGACTTCTTAGCCACTGGAATCTGCTTGATAAGCCCACGATAGGTAGCGAGTAGAGCTTCCATCTCTTCGCGCTCATTTTCTTTGTGTTCATTTGGTCTGTATATGGCGTCTGCTAATTGGGATACCGTGGGATTCTGGTAAACAGTGGAAAGAGCAAAATCAAGACGATGGAAGCTACGTCGTAACGCACGCGTGAGCTGGAGCCCCTGCAACGAATCCATACCCCGATCAAAGAAGTTGTCAGTATCATCGAGAGTAGGCCAGCCCGTTACAGCGCGGATATGTTGTCGGACAAGGCGTGTTGTTCCATCGAGTCCCGTAGGTGTAAGAGGCTGTGGTATCTCGCTAGTGAGACTGTCGTCGTTCGAAAGCACGTCTGCGTTTGCATACAGCTTATCGATTTCCTCCGTGTATTGAGCAATACTAGGACCTCGCATGAATGTGCCTTTCCCAGCGCGGATAAGTCGACGGTCTGCTGGGATGACGAGAACGAAAGACTTTTCTATCCGCGCATGAGCAGGGGCGCTACGGTTACTTTCCTCAATACTTGGCCAAATACGCTCGATCAGAGCTGCCTGCTCTGCTGTTGTTAGAGGCGTCTCTGAAGCCGGCTCAATCAAGAGTGCGGCCTGGAATCGCTGAGCACCGATCACAAGGGCACCGATCACAAGGGCACCGCTGACTTCCGGATTACTAGCCATGATGTGCTGTTCCATCGAAATGGGATTTGTTTTTTCGCCGTTAAGGAATACAATGATATCATCTGAGCGAGCGCGCCAGCACCATAGATCAGGAATATCTGGGTGCGGCTCAAACAGGTCTTTGGTACGGTATTCTTCAAGCTGCTGCATTCCTGGGACGGTGAAACATGGCTGCATGTCAGCTAGAGTATTTTTGCGTCGGACTACCAGCTCATAAATCCCATCAGTTGTCTTGTCAAAAACGGCACCGACACATGGATGAAATTGGACGTATCGCCATAGAGTTCGACTAGACGGCTCAGGAGGGAGTAACTCCGATGGAAGTAATTGCGGGACGATACCCGTTTCAGTGGCCCCCCATAAGCATCGTAGATACACCTTTGCAGCAACACGGTCACCGAGGTCTTGGGGCAAATCACCGCCAATGTAAATGATAGTTTGGAGGTGGGCAGCACAGTAGTCAAGCAAGTCTGGGTTCTATAGCAGTTGTTATCAGTCGAGAGAGCATTGACTAAAGAAGTAAAACGTACATGTGCTAATTCAGCAACCACTGAAGGTACAAGTATTGCTACATCGGCCGGAGATTGCTTAAGAGCATTCACGACGCCCTGGGCGGTTGGAATAGGTGCCGCAACAGGAGCAATGACGACATTCCCATAAGGAATGGCACCCACCAGGAGTTGAGCAAGAAGGGCACCCTAATAAGACTATCAGTTTCAGTTTTGAGCTGGAGTTGGACTGGCTCACGTGGAATGGTGGTAGTGTAACTATCACTCGCTTGCCATTCACCAACCTGCTTTGGACAGAAGGAATACTACCAGGTGTCTCGCAGGCATTGGCATTCAAAACTTGCGTGCATGTTTCATGTGTCCAGATTAGAGGTTTGGGCAGTCCTGTCGTTCCAGACGTATGCCTAGGAATAACATATCAGCTATCAAATGTCACATGAGAAGAAATATGAGAGGCTTACATAACAACCATAGGGGTTTGTCGTAGTTCCTCAAAGGTTTTACTCAGCTCGTATGGCGGATACTTCTTACTAAGAAGTTCTTCGACCGACGGGACCGTGAAATGGCGCAGCGGCTTGACAGCATCGAGAATAACGCGGGCAGGTGGCGGGATATGATCGGATGTAACCAAAGTCCTACATTTTACGTGCTCAAACAAAGCATGGTGTGCCGCCGGACTGTTCCGGGGGGATGTCACGAAAAGCTGAAAAGCACATGACCAATGTCAGCACAAGTAAGAACAGTGAAAGAAACCGAAAAGCAAGATATACGAACAACATAACCAGCTTTCCCCGCAGCAAGTAATAGCGTTGAATAGCGCACATCCTTGGTGCCGACATAAGCCAAGACTTCTGGATGAAAGCTATAGTTGCCAAGCTCGTTGAGCTGTTCAACAAGTAGCTAGGCTAGGCTGTTGACAATGTTGGCCAGTTGAGCATAGGTAATAACTACGACGTGAGACTCTGCCACCCATTCGCCGTACTTGGCATCTGGCGTGTCACGCGCTAATCGCTCGACGACATGTGGAAGCAGAGCATTTTGCCATTTGGCAATGCGCTCATGTCCCAGTGACATAGTATAGATTTGAGAGAGGGAGCAGAGGAGATTGTTGCTGGCTCTGTAGGCATTGAATTTGCTCCAAGGCGAAACTGACAATTCTGTTGTGGTATGTTGTCTGATATCCGAATCTGGTTGAATTGAATGGCTGCTTGAATTGCTGGAACTGCCTTGAGGCTCGCCGTCTTAAGAGACATTATCCCATGAAAGCTGTGCATGCAACTTTTGAATTCGTATGCAACATGCCATAATCATCCTCGTAGAACCCATCAATCAGTCTTTCTGTCTTCTTGGGCGACATATTCAATTCTCCACTTATGTATGTAGCACACCATACTCGGTACAAGTGCTTATATGCATCTAGCATGCAGCCTCCTCAATGAGAATTCTTCTTTCATGAAGCACTTTGAGAATTATAAATAAAGTCAATAACAATGGGTATTATTCAAGTGAATCACTTCGCTTCAAGGACAGCGAAGATTTGACTTTTAACCTTACTCGTTAATGTAAAATGTTCATATCAACACGTGCTATTATTGTCTTGGGTTTCTTATTCCTAGGATATGGAGCTCCAAGTACGAAGACTTCAATCCCTTCGGGCAACCAACCAAGATGCCGATATCTTCCAAATGACTCTGGATGGCCTAATCAGGCAGTCTGGAAGCAATTGAATCAAACAGTTGGTGGCAAACTCATCCGCGGGGTTCCTTTGGGTCATCCTTGCTACGAGCCGCATTTGGATATCGCAGAATGCTCTCGGATCCAGGACGAATGGACATCGCTGTCTCTCTAGTGAGTCCAAAGGCAGCGTGAGAAATGACCCAAACACAAGCTGATGACTGTCAAGTGAATCCGACCCAGTGAATGTCATGTCTCCCTACTGGAAGAATAATTCCTGCAGCCCTTTCTTTGGATCCAATAGCTCCTGTAGTTTGGGAAACCTCGCATCATATGCTATTAATATCAGCAATGCCAGAGACGTCATAAACGGGCTCGAGTTTGCGAAGAAAAATAATATACGACTTACCATCAAGAATACAGGACATGATTACCTTGGCCGATCGGCCGGTGCGGGCTCGTTGGCTCTGTGGACGCACAATCTTGATGAAATTACCTTCCTTAACTACAGCAGCCCTCTATACACTGGACCTGCATATCGGATTGGAGCCGGTGTTGAGTATATAAATTTATATCCGGTAGCCGGCGCAGATGGGTATCGTGTCGTCGGCGGCACATGCCCTACAGTTGGCATCGCAGGAGGCTATACTCAAGGTGGTGGCCATGGACCTCTCGGCTCAGCATATGGATTGGGAGCCGACCAAGTGTTAGAGTGGGAGGTAGTTACGGCTGCAGGAAAGCACATAACTGTCTCACCACTGAATGAAGCGGAACTTTTCTGGGCTTTGAGTGGCGGTGGAGGGGGCAACTTCGCAGTTGTTCTTTCCATGACAGTCCGCGCACACGTCGATGGGCCTGTAGCTGGTGCATCTTTTTCCTTCAACAGCAACAACGATACAGCTTACTGGGCTGCGATCGGCGCTTGGTTGGAGACACTTCTTTTATTTGACACTATCGATGGACTCACTACTGTATGGACAACTACAACCAAAGAGTTTTCACTAGCGTACCTTACACTACCAGATGTTACAACAACAAACAGCATCGACACCGCCCTAGCTCCATTTTTCCACGAGCTCGAGAAGCTCAATATCTCAGTCACCGATAGCTATACAGCAAATGTTCTCGCTAACTTTGCCGAGCACTATACTTATTGGTTTCTAAAACCATTTTCAAGTACTCTTTCAGTTGGCAATCGACTTATTCCACGCTCAACGGTGCAAGACGAAGCCATCGGCCGCCCAGCACTCATCAATGCTCTCCGCGTTTTAGCCGATGGTGGGACACAAATGTATGGTGTTTCAGGCAACTTCAAACACGGCAACTATACTCCAAATGCCGTGCTACCAGCATGGCGTGATGCACTTTTTATGGCGACCTTTGCGAGAGACCCCGGCGAGAATGGCTCATGGGATGAGATTCGCAGCGAGCAGGCACAGCTGAACCTATGGCAGGAGGAGCTGCGCAATATCACCCCCGGAGGAGGGAATTATATGAATGAGGCAACATGGGACAACCCGCACTGGAAGGAGGATTATTTTGGGTCGAATTATGCGGCTTTGTTAGCAGTAAAGGAGAAGTATGATCCAGATTTTTTGTTTTGGGCAAATGCAGCAGTTGGCAGTGATTTACATTGGAAAGTTAATGGAAATGGAGCTCTGTGTCGTGTTTAATGGAGGAAACAGGATCTATCTGGCTCGTACCTTGCTATCTACAAGTTTTGTGTAGCATTATATGATTCAGCACAAATGATATTTCAGCCCTCTAGGATTGGTTGCAAGAGATGTCTCATCGCTGATATGGGAATTAAATATAATCTTTCGGACGACCATCTGTTCTGTCACGCCCAAAAAGTACGTCCCAGGCAAGAAAGTGAATAGTCCATGCGAGTTGTTCCGCAATATTCCCCTCGAATGTTGCATTCGATCTGTTTGATAGTCCAAGCCAAAAGCCAGTATAGCTAAGTATGATATCGTACATCGAAGTAAGATTTCTTCGATCAAGTATTTGCCAATTTCGGCATCACCTATATCAGCACAGCATTCCGCTCAAAGCTACAGTTATATACATCTTATTTCTATGTTGTCATATATCAGCCGTGGCTCTGACGGCGATATTCTTTCTGAGCGGCAACTCAACACTGTCATCAAGCCGTGGAAATCCCTTGCTACTTAAGGTTTTGATGCCAATGCTCCTGGCGTTGCTTCTCTCTTGATAAATCACGAAGCTGATGAAACAAACCAATAAATAGCACGGACATACAGTAATACCATCACTTCACCATTTTATTCTCTAGCAACCATGACTGAATTCGGCCCTCGATGCCCCGAACCCACGACCCCGAAGTTTACAAAACGGGATGGATGCACACCATCTCCCCAATCTTAATGCTACCTTCGAGCTGATGCACATAAGCCGGTGGGTGATACAGTACAGTACTTTGTGCCGCGGCCTACTCTGCATCTCCTGCGGGGAAAGAGCCCTCTCCTCTCATTCACGTTCACTTGTGTAGGTACTGTAAGTTAGTAGCATCGAGAATCCAAATAAACTTTCACCCCCTACACCATCTTCCCATCTATTTCTATTCCTGTTGGTTGATGTTGAATGAATGAATACTGACTGACTGCACTGCATACGAACAAGGCAGGTAAGACCAACCAACAAGCAAGACCGACCACTCACTCACTGCACATTCAAAACTGCCTAATGATTTTACCCAACTGCTCAGATATTGCGTCCCTCGGAAAAGATCCCAGCTACTTACCGGTACTCCACACCACACCACACCATCTTTACTTTACTCGATCGCCTTTACAGCAGCACTCGATCAGTGAATAAACAGGATAGAGTAAACGCATTTCATTACAGCAGCGACACCGTGCCGTGCCGTGTTCAACAAGATTACTCACTCACTAGCTCGCGGGCGTCACTTTATAGAAAATGATATAAAGATAGGCACTGTATCCAGAAACCGGCGAATCCTGCAAAGACTCTCGTGAGAAAGGAGACATCACACATCACACAGCATATCATACTCGTCAGTCAGTCTATCAACGAGCAAGCAGAAATCAGATCAGTGCAAAAACAAAGCACCCCACAGAACATTGCGGCGTTGCTAATACTGTATAGCTTTTTGCTACCGGTTGTACAGTACAGTAGTGCTCGCTACAGTAGCTCCACAGATTTCTCAACATGTTGAGCAGGCTCAAAAGGCACAGCGGGTTAACACACATGTGGAATGGTTGGTGCCTGCCTGTAGGCTCGTGAATGGACTTATTAAAAGAAGGGTAAACATGTGTTTGATTCGACTGTTCTGCTTGTCTATCTACAGTGGGAAGGACCCCTTTATATAAATAAGTGTCCATTTGGCATGTTGCTACAGGCTTCGCAAGCCTATATGCACAGGCTCTACAAGCCTAAAAGTTTCTTATGTTGATCAGTGGGTAGGTGGGAGCCCTGCCCCACCACCCCACTACGGCAGTTCCAACAATTTCAATCTCGGATCCTGGAGATTTTAGCTCCTTCTTGCTTTTGTCCCCAAATTGAAGTGACCCCGGAACCGATTGCCGTCGTAGGTGCTTCATGTCGACTGCCAGGTAGCACCGGCAGCTTCGACTCGTCAAGGGGGTTGCTTGTCCATAGGGGCGAGGCGGGTTCACCTGTATGAGACGGCACTCTTGCACCCCAAAGCCAACGACCAATGGCACAAGAGTTGCATCAAAACCACAATCAGATCAAAACGAGCAGTGAGACCATTTAAGTAATAAGTTTTAAACATTTTCATATGTTCAGATCTACAAAGGATTTTGACCAGGACAATCCGTCCGTCCAGCCGCCTAACCACGCCGACCAACCCATATCTCATTCCTCCATGTGGTATTGTGTTAAAAAATCACTCCAATAACAAAGCAGCCAAAACAGCGCCGTGCCGTGCCATGCCATGCTATCCGTGCCAATTCCCACCCATGCATTATCCGGGAAAAACCAGAATACAAGTTTAAAAAGACCGACACAAAAGCCTACCTATCTTTCCGTTCCATCCTTCACCATTCGCTAAATCAGACCCCCTAAAATAAAGAAATGTAGCCGAAAAAGCCGAAAAGAGTACTCCCAAACGCAAACGCAAAAGCAACGCGACTGCAAAAAATTGACATGAAACCAAAGTCACTCCATACTCAAAACAACTGTCGGTATGTAGTAAAACATTATCATCACCAACAACAAATAAGGCCTTGAGGGTTTCCCAACTCTATCCTGAACAAGGCACCTCCTTGAGCAGACTCCAATCATCCCCACTCCACCCGAAGGATAAGGATTGTTGAATGCTCGAATTTCATAATGTCGTAAATATCATTATTATGTCATTATGTATAGTGCCTATTACGCTAGCATATGTCGAGTAATTTAGAAGCGTGTGGTGGAACTGCGACCTATTGATGGTCGAGATTGAGTTTTCGAAGGGTTGCGGGATGATTGAGCACCCGATCCAATCTTTGGGAAACGCTGTGTGATATCAAATCCTGGATAGTCGGAAAGTTCTTCGGTGAGGAATTCAGAACTGAACAGATCTTCTTGGGGAAGATCAAAAGCGCTGAGATTCAGCATAGGAGAATGTAGCTTAAGAGGGGAGTTTGATTTACATGGAGAGTCCAGGAAATCTAAGCCTCCTTTTGTAGGTGATAGAAATGTTGACGGGCCTAGGGATGGAGTGAGCTTGAGGACCGGCGTTGAAGTGACACTCTTATTGAGATTGGATGCCGATGATTCGGTTAAGATATTAGCTGATCTTGAACGATCGAACCTGGATCTCTTAGCCGATCGCTTCTCTGGTGAACCGTTACCGGGGGTCGAGTGTGTAGCCGTAGCATCTGTGAAGATATCGAATTCAGGCTCATAGCCGGCAAACATGTAGCTACTGTCGTCTAGGCGGAATGCAGGGCTCCAGGGCAAGTTCTCTTCAAGAACAGTCAAACCACGTATTGGTGAGCCGACCAGTTCTCTGACTCTATCACGGTGTAGACGGAGGTTTGTGTTTGGCGATACTGATGGTGGAGGTTTGAGAGGAGCTCTTAGTTTGACGGCGGGTGTGAGGGGAGGAAGCATCTGGGATGGCTCATTGGCTTGCGTCCGACGCACGGGAGACGAGGAAGGCGGAACGAAGCCACCAAAAGTTCTACCTTTGCTAGGACTGTCGTATGAGGAGCCGCGAAGACGAGCAATCTCTTCCTCC
Source organism: Clarireedia aff. paspali H2 (assembly GCA_026770245.1). Classification (NCBI taxonomy): domain Eukaryota; kingdom Fungi; phylum Ascomycota; class Leotiomycetes; order Helotiales; family Rutstroemiaceae; genus Clarireedia; species Clarireedia aff. paspali H2. The sequence goes on from JAJCXA010000131.1 coordinate 25,180, forward strand.
GCTCGACCTCGCTTGATCCTCGGACGGTCGGCGTCCGATGTCAGTAGCCTACCCGCCGGATGCGGTCGCATAGCAGAAGATTCAAGCGAGGAAAAGTAGCCACTGTCATCCATGGATGCAAATTTCCGCTTGTGGGATCTGGTCTGGGATGGGGCAGGGAAACGTGGAACTGGTGGCGGCGTGTGATTTCGTCGCGATGTATGGCGAGGTACGGGCGGCGAGGAATGCATCATAGCGGGTGGAGATGATTGAATTTGGGGAGACGAAGGGGGTGCTTCTTCGACATCCTCGTGATCTTGGTTGAATTCAGATGCAGGTATCGTGGCGTCAGAAGACAACTCGGGAATAGGAGGCAATTCAGCCTCAGGCAAACTGTACGTCGGTTTTGGTAAAGAGACATCTTGGCTCGATGATGGTAGATCCTTGAACATCGGTGGTGTAGGCTCTGGTTTCTCGATAGGTGTAAGCGCTGTATTCAATACCGGGAGGTTCTCATTTGGTCCAGCTGGCTTTCGTGCGGGTTTTTCCTTGATAAATTGAAACTCCATGCCTGGCTGGATCGCCCAGTAATTGCCCTTTCCTGGGTCATCTTTTGGTCGCTCCTGCTTGATAAAGGCTTTGTTGAGACTCAGATTGTGACGGATGCTATTTTGCCAGCCGGCATCAGTTGCGCTATAAAATGAGTAGGTATCAGAAATCCATTTGTAGATTTGAGCTAAGGTCAGTCGACGGTTGGGCGCTCTCAAAATTGACATGCCGATCAACTGAGCATAACTGTGAGGCGGCTTGAATCCATCGTCATGGATCGGAGGAAAGGAGTCCGGTTCTGGAAGTTCACGAAGCTCCTGGCTATCACTTGCTTCCTCAACTTTGGTGGGCTTCTTTGGCTGTTTTGTCTCCTGAATCGGTGCAGCTTCCATCAATGAGCGCTTCAATGTTGGTTTCTGGCTGTACAAGCCCTCTAAGGAGAATGTACTACTCGAGAAGTTATCCCGGTAGTGGCTCTGTTGCTGGCGGTACATAGGCATTGGATAATTCTCTTTGCCTTGCGGCTGACTGTTCATAAATGTCGTAAATAATGCTTTCTGCGGGGCAGACTTATATTTAGATTGGAAAGGCTGCTTCTTTGCGATCGAGTCGGTCTTGTAATGCGATCCTCCCGGCGGTGGCATCGATATCATATTCAGTTTATTGCCGAGTGGCGCTCTCGACGGGGAACTGGATAGTTGATTATGCGACTTGAGCGGTGAGTGCTTGCTAGATCCATTTTGAGGTGGGTTGAACATAACGTTCCGCTTCGAGCCTACGTTTTTGATAGGTTTCAAAGGCGAGTGTTTTTTTGGATTTGTGGAATTCTTCGTCGAGGGCATTGGCGCACTGTCATAAGAAGTGACGGGATCTTGATAGATTTGCAGCGGCTGCTGCGTGTAACGCGTCGACGCCATCGTAGAGAATCGGCGACGCGATGGTGGGTGGGGTGTCGACAAATTTTCTCAACGCGTTTTCTGATGGCGATGAGAATGTATTGTATTGTAATGAATGGAAAGCTGTTGCATATGATGTTAGCCTTATGGAAAATAGGTCAGCCTAGAGAAAAATTTTGTTCGATGGAAATCATTGAGGGCTATCTGTCTAAAGGGCATGCATACCGGAGGTGGATGCTCAGAGTGTGCTGTCCAGGATCGACGACGGATCGGATTGTGGAGCGAGATTACGGTGGGTTCCGCGTTTAGAGAAAGGAAGCAAGGGCAATGTGGTCTGGATCGCTGCCACTAAGATCAAATTGATTGCGAAGATATCGGGATTGTGTGTGGTGGAGCGAGATTGATAGTTGCTAAGTACTTTCGGAGCTTAGAGTAGTATCGATGATGTCGAAACCCGAAACTGAAGGTATGAGAGTAATAGGAAGCCAGGTGTGGTGAGATACGTGGGGAAGGTTGAGGTGAGATGTGGCACAGTAAAGAGGACGAAGTAAACGAAGGGAGCAAATACTGTAAAGGGAAGCACAAGCAAGGTAACGGAGATGGATAGAGATGGGATGGTGCGAAGGCTGAGCGGGGCAGAGGATAGATAGAGTCGTAGAACTGCAGTGGTAATGGTGTGAGACAGGCAATATGCCGAGCATGAGAAAGAAGGTTGAGTAGTGGGCAGCCAGGAAGCAAGGAAGTATGCCCTGCCAAAAAGAAGCGACTGATGGCAGACCGGCATGTAAAAGCTGCAACGGATTGTGGTCGAACTGGTCCGTGAGAGCCTTGGAATTGGATGTTAAAGCACGGGCAGTAGAATCGCAGAAAAACGGCGTGGAGGCTAAGGCAATTTGATTTTTTTTTTTGATGAGACTTAATGGGTCGGGCGATGTTCCTTATGTTGACCTACTTCGTAGACGGATGACCCGATGAGGGAGTAATCCAAGTGCAGCAATAATAGACAAACGACGATATCAAGCAGAGCAGGCTAGCAGGCAGCTCGCTACCAAGGGATGTATGCAATAGGTAGGTGAAGCAGCCACTTGCGGCGAGGATCCAGCTGCTGATGGACCAGAATCGCATCCAAGATACGGCACGAAGTGGGATAGGACGGGCAGGATATGAGACTTCAGTCTTTGCGGTGCAGCACGATTCCACAGGATGGATAGGATAGCATTCGCGATTGAAGGTAGCACTTGTAATGGGGCCGGGGAGCTGATGTCGCATTGATAGGATGGGACAAGATTCTTCCCAGTGGCCAGGGCGTTTTGAAGCTATGGGGTGTGGGCGCTTCGGGTGGTTCAAAATCGATTTTCTGGATTTTTCCGTCGTTTCCTCATCTGTTCGTGTGGTTTCTTTTTGTTGGATTTTACGGATCTGCACAAGATTGACTGATGTGCTGGGAGGGATGGGGGTGGCTTGCGTGAAACAAAGCAGACGCTCTCATGGGAAAAGCAGATGCTGGAAAAGCAGATGCTGGAAAAGCAGACGCTGGAAAAGCAGATGCTCTCATGGGAAAAGGTGATGAGGGGAAAGAGGGTGCAAGGTTGAACGCTGCATCTTCTCTTCTTGACGTTTGGAGGGGAAGTTCGCGTCGGGATGAAAGAATCTTGTTTACATTTTCGGGCATGGCGCGTCTTAGCGCGTCTTAGCGCGTTTTACTCTCACTCAGCAGCCAATCAGCAGCCAATCAGCCATGGGAGGTCAAGGTCAAGGTCAAGCTGAAGCTCCCAGTCTTACTATCATACAGCTATTCCTACGCTTCAAGGTTGAGTCGAGCAATACAAGCAGAGGGAGAGGGCGAGGGAGAGCGAGGGAGAGCGAGCACGGGAATATCAACCCCTTCATTATTGGCAGGGGAAGCAAGGACATGTTCAATGCTCCCCCGGCGAATGCAATGAAAATGTGTCAAGAGAACAATGGACAGGACAGGACAGACAGTCTAGGCCGGTTCTACGCTTCCTATATCGCCGGCGAATTATCAAGCTAAGAGCGTTATCACCACCGCGCAATTCATAAAACTGACGAAAGACTCACTTGAATAACTGGGTACCGCACCGTCTGCACCCCACGGTGACGATGTGGGAGGTGGAGGGGGGTGGAGGGGAGGGAGTGGAGTAGATCTTTTTGCACACGACCTGCCAAAGGAGCCCAGATGCCTGCCAAAATGCAACATCCTCCAACATGCTCCAACCTCATCGGGAAGAAATTAAAATTGCATTTGGAACAACTCATCGTGACAATGCCCGCTAAACCCAATCCGGCCGTAGTTCTCTCACATGCCCATGTCCGGAGGTATATTTAACTTATATCCCTGTCCTTCAGCTCCGACCTACTTCTCGTACTTGTATGTCGACTGTGCGAAAGAAATCGCTGTTATCGTACAATCTGCGCGCGCTATCGTTTGGGAGGGACCATGACGACAGAGCATCCCGGCTTGTTCAAGAGCAGGAGGGAGAAGGAAAAGAAAATGCTGGTCCATTATGGTCCATTATTGAGGGTCACGGAAAACGCTCCGGCTGCTCGGAGGATTATCCTTAAAATGCCATCGACGCATCGCGCACTCATCGCGGCCGAGGTACTGTACTACTGTATCTACGATGGCTATCTTCCTGCCGTAAGATGAAGCCGGGAAGAAGTTCATGCATTGGAGGTCGGTGGAGATTGTAAGAAAGTGGACAAATGGTCTTTCTAGAAATCTTCCATTGGAACATAATGCCATTCGAAATTGGCATTGACTTATTGCAGCTGTGCAGGCAGAGATGCACGGCAGAGATGCACGGGGACAATCTTTGTAATATTCACGCATAAGTTTTGTACAGAGCAAATGTTTATTTGAACTAACGAGATATAAAGTAGAGCTCAAAAGGTTCCGAATATCTAATCCAATCATATTTCAAGCGGCAAAGAGACTCTACACTCATTGAACTGTTGTCGAAATATACAAGTATTTACATGAATAGATACTCGTAGTAAAAAGCCCTTCAATAGCAGTGACAGTAATGCTGCCACTGGCTAAAACCACTTTGTCAAAGTTAGATTTTCAATACATCGGATGGCAGCGACGACAAAACGGCCGAACCACCCGCCCGATGACTTTGCTGGTCAGGTGCTGGACTTAATTAGCTGAGCTGAGGTTCACTTCTAGGGAGCAGAGGCTCACTTCTAAGGAGCAGAGGCAATATCCTGTCGTCGGAAGAGCGCAAGTCGCTTGGGCCTGAGGCAAGTTGAAAATACTTAGTTCTAGTAACTTACCTAATTGCAACGTCCAAGTTAACTTGGCACATTGAAAGGGCAAAGAATGCTGGGTAGAAACAGCATAACTAACTGTCGTGGGGTGGGTTAGAATTTCATTCAAATTTCGCCAAAAGTACCATTTCGACTTCTGTTCTGGATGCGGCGTGTTTGTTCTGCCTCCAACGTCTCCTGTTCTCTTCTACTTTCTCCAGGAATATCAGTCTAGTGCAATCAACACTTGACGAGCAAGTAGTCTCTTTCTCCTGTAGCCGCCCGTTTCCCCGTTTCCCCGTTTTGGGGGTTTTGGGGCGCATGGCACCACCGATCAAACCTTCTTTCCGTAAGTGCATCCGACGTTCCACGGACCCTCCACAACCACCTGATATCGAGATAGAGATAGCAGGCGCTTTGATAAAACGGCGCTTCTATCCACAACTCCCATCAGTATGGCCGTCGGTTCAGCATCTCCTAAGGCTCAAAATAGAAGGACCAAAGGTTGAGCCGGACGTATTTTTGCTGAGTCAACATGGCTGTACCAACGAGCCAAGTTGGGACGTGGGTGCGGTCACTTTGTGCCTGTTAATAGCATGCAAAATTATGTGACTTTTGAGGTATGAATATATTCAGGCAGGCGGCGAATACGCAAAGCGAAAATGTAGGACTCTCTTTCAAATGGAACCCCCCTTTTTGGCTCGTCTGTTTCACTATCACGTGTCGCGTCAAGACTGGCTGCAGTTGAGAAGGATCACACAGTTCATATATAACACATGTCTATGTAGTCGGGTCTAACACAAAAATACAGCATCAAACCAAGTTACACGAACGCCTCGAATGCTCTTCGCTCCGCTTACTGTGATGGTATTTTCAAAAAGGTCCCCCTGTTAAATCATTTTTCCTGCCTTTGCGCCAACCGTGCATCCCATTGTAAACCCAAGATTGCTCAAATACCACTGAACATAACCGCTATGCTTAAAATCGTTGTTGCAACCACAGCTGCCCTGGATATTGAGCCTCTATACCCGCTCGACCGATCGTGTGCTGCTCCGGGGTAATTACAAGTGACCTGGCCTGTTTCGCTTGCGGTTTTCCGTGTCCCGTAGCTTTGGTTGAACCCTACGTCACCAGGAGTAGGACAGCCAAATGACAAAACAGCAGGGCACGCACGAACAATTGCATAACATAAATCGTCACAAGGGAGGATCTCCTTGTATGGGCCAGGTTGAACGAAGGTATCGATGTTCGGGTTTCGAGACCCGTTTATAGGCAGAGAGTTGTTTGCTTGAATAACCAGTGATTCATCAAGCATTTTACCGTCAAGAAAAGGTTGTCCCATGGCACGCTCTTGTAACCCTGGCTGTTTTGAAGAGAAGTCGGTACACCGTGGTATGGAGACGGAGCAAAGCCAGGTCTTGTACGCTATATCGCAAGTGGTGCAATTTTGAGCAAGAGAATACTGTGCAGAGGAGGTAGTGTTGCAGGGTATTTGCGCTAAAGCTTTGCGGAAATAGTCATACGACGTTTTGGTCGAATTATCATAGAATTCGGCTAAGGCAGAAACGTTTGGGTATCGATTCGGGTTCGAGGGCACTGCGTAAGCAACTTGATCGCAGAAAGAGAGGTTGTAGACCACTGCACAATTACCGTCTAGGCTTGACATTAGTTCCATGATCCAGATACAAATCTATATTACATACCTGAGAGGGTAGAGAAGGTCATTGCTTTCCAAACCTGGCCCCCACCACCTACACCCGCCCGTCCGAGAGCCGTCGCGTTTCCATTCATGGCCATAATTCCATAATATGACGTGCCTGGGCTCAGTCCACCGAAGTAAAATTGTTGCTTGGGATTGTTATCTTCTCCTCTTGTGGTCATTGACACCTCGACCTTGCCAGTGCTTTGACCTCCATTGATTGTTCCAGCTATATCTGCTACTTTCTCTAGTCCACAGTATGAAAACTTCAAGCCCATTATTGAGGTATCTGAAATTTTACTGGCGAACATTGTGAAAGGCGGCGTCAAGTTGACCCATTCATCATATATCGTGCCGTTGTCGTTCGTAAGGTCATTAGTGATAAAGAGTGCTGATCCACTGTCGCTGTCCACAAGAACGAGATTTGAATCTGCGCTATTGTAAGAATGGTATGGTGCATCTATGGATGCCGCAATTTGAGCATTCCAAGGTCCAGTATAGTTCCCAGTCAGGTTTTGACCTGTCAAGCCCATGTAAACGTCCCCGGTGGCATTCAAAACGACCATGGCGGCTCCTCCTTCGAGGCTATAAGCTTGCTGTGTGTTCCTATCTTTGCCAGGGCCAGGATTTTTGTTCTTTTCGGATTGTGATATATAGAGCTCAAGCTGTGCTGGAGGCTCCAGATTCGCATCTGCAGCTTGGGGTTGTGTGCACACATTCACAGTAATATAAAGCGTCCTCGTACTTGTAGAGGTTGATTGTCGGGGTTGAACTGTAGGATTTGACTGTTGATACCCTACGTCTTCGTTTTCCTGGGAATCGAGCGGGACCGTGTCGGCGTGCTGAGTATCACCATCTCCATAAACAGTGCCTTCCACAGCTCTCGTCCGAAGGCGAACTGGAGATGGCAGCCCACTCGCTTGTGGTGATAAATCTCCCCATAACGAAGAGTTTAGGAAGGAAAATGATAATGTTTGCCCTTGTTCGACATTTGTCGTAACAACTCGATTGTTTATCAATGCGGTTGGGTCGTCTGCAGTTGGTACCCTTCCAATTATGCTTCGATCGTATCCTAGGAACTCGGCCTCATATCCCTCGGCCGATATTTCTAAATCTTCATATTCCAATTCCCATGCTGATGTATCCAGTAACCGCTCGTGGTTGTGATCTTCTGGTCTTATTGAGTCGACATCTGCGGCGTATGCAAATTGAGGCGATAGAAACGCAAGATATAACAACAGTAACATTATCGAACCCATCAACGATGCAGCTAGCCGCGATTGCAGCGGGCTCAGCTTTGGCAGAGGCATTGCGAGGGTAAGGGGGAGATGAGCATTGGAGAGTCGCGGCTCCCTCGACGGTATTGTGGAAGCACTAGTTTTCAGTATCACAAAATCCTTGACTGTCTACTGCGAGGCCGTGGAATTGATAGATAGAATCAATTCTTAGGTGTTGATAGTCGTAGAGGTAACATTTCGTGTTTGAATGAAGTCTCAAATTCCACTTCGCTATCTAAAAGTTCCAGCCAATGATAAGACTTATTTTTAGTGATCCTCGGCCCTGGCCTTGCGCATCGGCACCCTTTTCCGCAAAGCATCGAACGAAATTCAATTATTGTAAGTATAGCAGTAGTCACGATGTATCTTCAGATGCAAATGCACAGAAACCCAAATCACTTTATTGAACACCACCCACCAGGTGAATCTGATTTGATGGGATGTCTTGTTGGATTCCTGTTTGGATCCAGATATATTGCAAATACGCGGGGTCTATTGATAACGCTGTGGATGACATAGTGTTAAGTAGTATAATATTCTTAGACCCTGCCTGCATTGAGCCCGGCAGGTATAATAGGGAATGTTCTTGTAATTTACTCATACCAACAGAAATTTCGTGACTCCCACCAGATCCGAAAGAAATTCGTCGTATGTTCTGAAGAGATTATTCCGAAGAGATTATTCCGACACGCCCCTCCGACCTCACCGCCCACGACTCGAGCCTTACAAGCCGTTTCAGTTCGACGGCGGTAATTTATTTTCTATGCAGCTAGGATACCACCATTCTACCCGTTATAGTGTAGATTGAATGCGACAGCTAGATAGCGGTATATATAGAATAGTTGCCTACAAAGCTTTGTCGGTGTCGACCTTTCTTGCTCCAGAGAAGTAGCGGGAGAAGACGGGCTGGATGAGGGAGCGGAAGACGACTTGGGCACCGCTGTTGATTTGGTTAGCCGTTTTTCATTGAAATAAGTAGGGCTCCAGGACTTACCCAGTGGCTGGGAGAGCGAGCCACAGAACGAAGATGAACTTGAAGGTGTAGTAGAAGGGGAACCAATATACGACAGTGAACACGCTCTCAAAAACAGTCAGGAACGCGAAGACAACCCAGTACTGCAAAAAGTGATCAGCGATAGCCATGGGGTATAGTTTCAGTTGAGCTTACAGTGAGCCATTGAGTATCGTCGGCCTTGCCAGAGCTGAACAGAGCTTCTAGAGAATAATATCCAGGAATCACAAATCCAGCAAGATTTGTGAGAAGCTGCCCTCCGATGTTGAAGAAGATGAAGAAGAAATAGAATGCGATGATACCCAAGAAAGCGTAGACCTTTGGAACAGAGCTTTGTTTCTCGAGGTTATTCAAGGTGGGGTATTTGGAGAGCTACAAGAGTGATTAGCTACATACAGCATTACAGGACACTAATGATGGGCAGAACATGGATGGGAAGATGAAATGAAGGCGAGGATACATCGACCTGGAGCTCCGGATGGTGCGGCAACTTACCTCTTTATCGATTTGGGAAATGGTTCCCTGAACTTTGTCCTGGAACGACATTGTAAGTAGGTTGAGAGCGCAAAGAGCTTTTGATATTGGCTAGAAATATGCGGAGATAGCAGATTGATTGCAAATACAGGAACCGAAGAGTGCGGTGTTCTTATCGAGTATGAGTGTTGTGAAGTGTAGTACGAAGCTTCGTAGTTGTGTGAGATTTGTGAAGTGGAACGGTAGGGTAAGTTGTGTGTGTCGGATCAGAAAAGTGTTCTTTGTCAGGGTAGCGTCATGACGCAGAGAGCTTAGACAACTAAGAAGCGATCGGAAGCGGTGGGGTAGAACGATTCGACCGCGAACACACCAAGAGCCAAAGGGGGTTCAATTTGTTACAAAGTACAAAGTACCTCGAGTCCTGCAGGAATTTATATTTGCTACTTGTACCTATCTGGGGGGAGGGAGGAGTTGTTTACTCTTGTCTATCAATGTGTCTATCTGTCTATCTGTCTGTCTGTACACGAGGCAGCAGAGACAGACACCCACCACCCATCATAGAATTCACGCACAAGTAACAAAACAGCGTAGAGAATACTCGGACAAGAGGCGAAAGCGAGTGAGGATCTACAATGTAAATCCTGCTACTGTATACATCCTTTGATAGGCATTGGTTTCCTCCCATGTTCTTCTATACACGTGTGATACGTCTAGTTTGCGTGGTTCAATGTCGGGTATGTATGTGTGTGTGTATGTGTGTATGTATGTATGTATGTATGCCTAGGTATGCTCCTGGCCATTTGCTTGCACTATACCTCCTCGTTTCATAGCAGCGCTGTGCCTATCATTATTATTATGCTATGAATCTCTCCAGACCATTGTGCACAGCTACTCAGCTACTCAGCTGCTCAGCTACTTCGTACTTAGATAGCACGATAGCTTCTATCTTCGTACTCATGTTTCGCATTTCATCCTTTGCAAATCGGAAGACCTCATCAGGTTCCATATATCCATATATCCATATATCCACGTACCTCGTACCTCGTACCTACATACATGTAGTAGCGCCGGCCCTCGATAGATACGTTGTACCTGAATGATGAACAGCAACAGCTCTGACCGGTGGAATGCATGATTCCATACGAGACATTTCCCATTTGCTTTGCATGAGCTAAGAAACTAAAATGTTCAAGTGTTGGAGTTCACCGCCAACAGAAGGAAACTAGATATACCGTGGAAAGCTGAGTAAACATCAATGCAAAAACATAACGGTATAAATAATGAACGTACCGTATTTTAATACTTGCCCTTCACAATACTGCCATTGAGCGCACCGATCTTTTCCCCTTCAAAAACCACACAATCATCTCGTCGTCTTCTCGTCTCTCGTCTCTCGTCCCTCCTCTACCAACATTCGCTGACATCTAATGTTTGTTTTTCTAATCGTAATGCACTAAGCCTAGCCGAGACTGGTGGTCGCTTCGTTAACCGGAATACCTCGAAACTTGGTAAACAATTGAATCAGTCCTTTCAAACAACATATCGCGAGAAGCCGGCGAACCTCCCGGATTTGCTCGCAACCTGACGACTCGGATTTGGGTATCGAAGAACAGGATTGGGTATCGGGCGCAGAGACCATTGGAACCATCACTGCAGTCTAGGTTGAGAGAGGTAAACACCAGAAATAAACAAAGCCCAGCCACTTCTTCCGCATCCTTCATTTTGGTCTACGAACAAACAAACTCCAATGAACACCATGGGTGAGTTACTGCTTGAAGAACGCGCGCTGAGTTGCGCGCAATTCTCCAGAGTATGTACAAATACTAATCTCATGAGATGTCAAAGAGCAACACCCGTCTGGGGAAAAAGTTCCTATCAAGCGATCAAGGTCAAACACAGCAGCATCCGCCAAAGCTCGCAAACGGCCTCAGTCTCGAGCATCAACGACAAGCGTTCACAGTGGCATCGCACAGCCAATTCTGGATCAGCAATATATGGATCCACCACAATGGTTCGAACATAATGCCAACGCACAGCACAAATTTGATAGCGGGCTTTCGCAGATGACTCCCGAGGATATGGTCATGCATTCTGCTTCTCAACTGCAAAATCCGCGAGCCTATGATATGGAACACAGTATCAATGGTGTCCCGGGCCATAACATGCAGTCCTACCATTCGGAAATTCAATACAGACACGAGAACGGACGCCAATCTATGCCAATGGATAATTTTGCTCCCGCTTATGGAGATGGGGATAGTCAGGTGCTCGAAGGTCGCAGCGATGAACAGGATGATGTGGACTCCTTGGGTGGAGCGAATGGTGCAACGAAGAAAGTCTCCAAGTCAAGCGCCGCCAACGAGTTAGAAATGAGACAGCTTTTCCAATCCAACAAACATCGCAGCCTGCAAGACGTCGCTTCAGAACTTCTTCAAAATGAGAGGGGACCACAATCCGAACGACAAAGACAAGTGTTTGCCATGTTGTGGTATGTATGCTATCCTCGTCAGCGTTATAGAGGCTAATGATATCGCTCTTAGGATAAATAAGGTTTGTGACAAAGGAACTGGATCTGTACCAAGAGGTCGTGTCTATGCCAATTATGTATCAAGGTGCGGCACAGAGAAGGTTACAGTATTGAATCCTGCATCTTTTGGCAAGCTTGTGCGCGTACTTTTCCCTGGGCTAAAAACCCGAAGACTTGGCGTTCGAGGAGAGTCCAAGTATCACTATGTGAATTTCAGCCTCAAGGACGACCAACCGCAACTGCACGAGACTCAATCAAGTCAGCCAATCAATAACTTCAATGACGCCAGTTTCACACAGAGCTTCAAGTATGTAGATTCAATGTTCAAGCCGATGGCAATACTAACAGAACTAGCCAAAGCATGAACTCGCAAATGCATTATCCCGCGGATAAATATCCAATTGATCGAGCCCCATTTCCATCTCCTACTATTCCTCAAGAAACCGAGCAACCAACGCAACGATCACAAGGCTTTGTCCGCCCTCACAGTCTCTACACTCAACCGGTAGTCAACAAGCTGTCCGATCTCGAATGTACCACCAAAACGCCACACGCATTGCACTTTGCTCCTATTGGAGACTCGGCAATGCAAGATTATGGGCCTATAAGCCTGCCGAAAATTCAGCAGTTCTTGCCGGCCGGTACAGATCCCGACTCGGCACTTGCTTTGTCTGCATTATACCGATCGCACTGCACCTCACTTGTCGAGCAAGTCCGTTTTTGCAAGGAGAAAACGTTCTTCCACCTCTTTACGGCATTTCAAGGGACCCTTACTATGCCTGTCCAGAAACTCTTTGCAGACAAAGCTCTGGCGCCGTGGATTAATCAATGCGATATCATGATGTACCAAAACATGATGCGAGTCGTGGCGCCATTGACGCTTCAGGTTGTACCAAAGGTGGTGCTGGATACTCTTAGGAATATTTCTGATCGATTGGTCAGCCATATACAAAGCTCCTTTCACGGACAGCCCGCTCACGTAATCGAAGCAAAAGTAGGACCAGCTACAATCTTTGCGAGTCTTCTGGATAAGGAGCTGAGAGTGAATCTGACTGCTCATGCCGCTGCAAACATGCTGTCGAACCCATATAACAGAGACCAGATGTATGAGGATTTCATTACTATGGTTAGCATCAGAAAAGTAGCTGAAAGTGTGCCGACAAGAGGGATGGACGACGTCGTTAACCTCTTCATCAATGAGTTGCGGGACCTCTTAGATCCTACAAGTGAAGTATCATGGGAGGTCGAATCTCGCACTCCATTCGGGGAAATGGCGCAGCGGATGGGACGGCAACGCCAAGCCAGTGTTCATGCAGATGCGACCACAGAAAACGTTCTTGATCGATGGGTTAACTTACTCCTCTCATTACCTGCCAAGTTTCCGTATGCCACACACGCAGAAATTGTGTGGTGTGTTCAAAAGATTGGTACGGCAGTAATGAGGGATCTAACCATTGCCCAAGGCAAGAGCTTTGGTGCTTGGTGGGTTACGAAGTGTTGGGTAGATGAAATGATTGCTTTTATGGCAGAACAAGGCGGATTCATGCAGCGGGACAATATCCAAAGCCCTTTGGGTGACGGAGGTAGACCTCCAGCCACAGACCGAAGGACTAGTCAACAAGGGAATCGATACAGTAGCGGAAGTGACGAATTCCTAGGGCGTGGCCTCAACAACGACCGGGGAATGCCCGCTTCTCAGCCTATGGATGTCGCAAGGGAAGCCGCAATGAATGCCGCCGCTGGCCATGATGACAGCGGCATTGGAATGAGAACACCAGATGATGAGTTCACCATGGGAAAATACGGCTTCGTACAAGAAGATGCCCATGCTACGATGGAGCCTAGTTCTTTGAATCACTCATTACCTCAGAGTTCTATGGCTTGATCACTCTCAAGTCGTTAGACTTTTCACATGTTGAGCGACATTTACGGATACGGCGTCATGACTATTATTCATGTTAGGATTGGGTGGCGTGGTTGGTACGCCTGGGACGGATGATTTAACGACAATGATTATACGGGTTGGTTGCTTAATGGGCGGATAGGTGTACATTGGGCTTGTTTTGATTAGTACCCCGGCGGTCGAGGATTGTGGATCAAATGTTTGGGCTATTCTCCTTTTTTGGATCCACCGTCTATTGGGCTAGATTGTTGGATGGCGTCTTAAATGCTATGTTGTGTAGCCTAGTTTCAACGTTGTAGTTATGCATTGTGTAATTACGAAAAAGTCTATGGGCGGAAAGGCGATTTAAACGAACCTTTGTCCTTCAATCTATGCAGACTGCGTTGTTTTGTATTGTAGCTGTGATTCAATCATAACACCCCAAGCATCCCTAGACCTACAAATTGGCTAAGTATTGCCCAGCAGCACTTGGAGAGGACCGCAACAAAGACAGGCTTCTGACAGACCTGATTGGTCTAACACGTATCGATGCAAACATCCATGTTGCAATTAATGAGTTGGACCCCTGATAGGTTCTAGAATTGCCCGAGTTCTTTCTGATGTGCAGCCACGTATGAGTTTGTCAAGAATGAAATGATAAAAAACAAAATGTAAGAAGGCCACTGTGAAAGCATTCCCTCTTCGAAAAGCTCGATTATCATATTTCACCACCATTCCCCTTGTTCCTGACTCTAAGTCCTGACTCCTGTCTCCCGGAACCGAGACGTTTCTTTTTGGTCGACCTTCAGCCTCTTGCTAATCTATCCATCTGGTTATCTTATCTTAGCACGATCGATCAATCTCTGTGCTGCTCGTGCTTTCCTACTGTACCACCTGTACCCCTACTTTCGCTTATGATAAAGCGCGGATGTAGTAGTGATTCAAGCTCCGATATGATGCCGATCTGGAAAAATAATTGATTCCTCTAGTCGTATGACTGTACTTCGTACCAATCAATACTTACTTCAGTTTCCCATCTTCTACTATAAACATTTTTTATACTCATTCCCCGACAGGACTGCCATATTCATACGCCCGTGCTAATTGTGTCACCAATCATCGCATACAGCTTGAATGATGACTACAGAAATTCAATTGAACGGGCATTCGGATGCTTCTTCGCCATTGATCTCAAATTCTTTGAAGCACGACAACAAGACACGAACCTGGTTAGTACAGAAGTTTGGTGGAACGAGTGTGGGAAAGTTTCCTGTAAACATCGCCGAGGATATTGTACGGTACGTAATTCTTAAATCCATTACAGATGTGTCGGCTGCGAAACTAATTGACCCTCCTAGTGCAAGTTTAAAAGACCACAAGATCGCCGTCGTCTGTTCTGCCAGAAGCACTGGAAAGAAAGTTGAAGGGACAACAAGTCGGTGGGTTCATCTGACGGCTTTCACACCTGCCAACCTGCTGAGTCACATTGCTACAGATTACTGGAGATTTACGCCATACTCGAAGCGATCCATTTTCTGAAAGACACCGATTCTGTTCGTTATGAGACATTAGCCAGAGATTACGAAAGATTGGTCAAGCTTATATGCGAAGATCACGTTGCCGCTGCCAAGTCGAATATACTGGACGAGCATCTTCGCTCGAAGCTTGTAGAGGAGATTGAGGGAGAATGCAAGGAAATACTCGACTTCCGCATGGCGGCAGAGCGATGGCACTTGGAGATTGATTCCAGGTCAAAAGATCGCCTAGTCAGCTTTGGGGAGAAACTTAGCTGCCGGTTCGTTACTACATTGCTACGTGACAGGGTATGCTATCTTTGACTTATTTTCGCGGGGCTTTACTTACAATATCGCAGGGAGTTGATGCTGAATTCGTCGACTTATCGGATGTGATTCATTTCAAAACACCGAAAGGGCTGAACCACGAGTTTTACAGAGATGTTGGGCAGGCGATTCAAGAGAAGATTGAAGCCTGTGAGGATAGAGTACCCATCATTACAGGATACTTTGGGACTGTCCCTGGCGGTCTAATGGATGGAGAAATCGGCAGGGGATATACCGACCTCTGTGCGGCCTTGGTAGCTGTAGGCGTCAAGGCGGAAGAGTTACAGGTATGGAAAGAAGTTGACGGCATATTTACGGCTGATCCGTCGAAAGTACCAACGGCACGACTTTTGTCGACCATCACCCCCTCTGAGGCCGCTGAATTAACATTCTATGGTTCTGAGGTTATTCATCATCTGACTATGGATCAAGTGATTCGTGCAACACCACCAATCAAAATTCGCATAAAAAATGTCAAGAACCCAAGGGGGAATGGCACTATCATTCTACCCGATCGGATGACAGCGCCCGGCCACCTAACTCATACTAGAAGCTCGAGCTCCTTGAGCTCGAGAAAGACGCCCAAGCGTCCAACAGCTGTCACGATCAAAGACAAGATCTCTATTATTAATGTACACTCAAATAAACGCTCGATTTCGCATAGCTTTTTTACGCAAGTCTTCTCTATACTGGATAAACGACAAATATCTGTGGACCTGATCTCTACTAGTGAGGTTCACGTTTCAATGGCCGTCCACTCAGCAAACATCTCAAAGCACGATATGCAACAAGCTAGAGAGGAATTGGAAGAGTGTGGCGAGGTCAGCGTCCTCAGTGACATGGCCATTCTCAGTTTGGTGGGATCAGAAATGAAAAATATGATTGGTATTGCTGGGAAGATGTTTTCAACGCTTGGAGAGAACAACGTAAACATTGAGATGATATCTCAAGGTAATCCCAGCTCTGGTCTATTCGTCCTTTTAGACAACGACTTACAAATGACTCTAGGGGCGAGTGAAATCAATATATCCTGCGTCATAGACGCTTACGAAGCTACACGTGCAATGAATATTCTGCATACGAATCTCTTTACATTTTTGGAATAGATAAATTTAGAGGTTGGAAATTTTGGCATTCACGAGGACAGGCGTTCAGCATCTCATCGGGTTGGGCATGGTGTATAGATCATATGAAAAGTTCGGATTTCTGCATATATCCGTGGTGTGTATGTACAAATGCTTGCTTAACAGCACCAAATGGTTCGTTTCAGACCGACTACCTGTCAAGATGCAGCTAGATACAGTCAAGCTGAGTTTTGGAGCAGTTGTGTGTTCAGAATGCTGTTGATGATCGAATTGATACTTTATCTTAAATTCAAGACGATTGCGTATTCAGAACAAAGCTGCGGCGAAGGAATATGGTTTCGCCTGCTCCGGAATATTACCAGAAACCCCAATCGTCTGTACCAATTGTTTTCCAGAAGTCACAGCGTCCGATGGCCGGTTCAAGTGAAGCGAAGCATAATGCTGTATTCCACTGTATGACTGCGTCGCCCCTTATATCTACAATGGGACGAGCTGCTTAGGCATGTCAGCCGAAGGACTTGCTGGTACTACTATGGTAGTCGTGATGAGATTCACGGAATTGGATGTCCTTACTCACACGAATGCCTCACGAACTTCGAATGGTAACACTTCGCATGCGGCTTGGTCCGGATATGTTCTCATGCTTCTAGATCCCTCATTACGCGGTATGGTCTCTTTCCGTCGACATGCATCTGCGTAACATTATTCAATTACTGCGGTCGTCGAACTATACGAGTCTTTCAAAACCTGATGTTATTGTTTCCCATTTCGTCTTGTTCTATCTATTACGCAATCTGACTTCAAGGTACGACTTAACCTATCATTAAACTCCCATCGGGAGATCAATGAATCTGAGCCTCATATGAATACAAGCTTTCACCGTCTACATTGTCAGACGCTCGAATTCCCGGATTCAGTTTTGGGCAGATCTTGTCCCACATATACATCCCAATTCGTCATCATTTAGTTCGACAACGATCACTAGCAGTTCCTTGGAAGAGTAATGGTTATTCCTTCCCTGTTGATCTCCACTATTCTGATCGTAGTCGATCTCATCATCACTGCCACAAGAGACAATCCCGGATAACGTGGCTACCCCACAACAATCCTAGAGACTGCTTCGACCTCCCCAGCTGTTGTGCAATAGCTGCATATCGCTACCGCATACAAGTGCAGATCATATATAGTGGCTATGGATATTTTGGAAACCCTTAGAGTTGGAAATGGTGGTTTGGTTATCTCGTTTGTGCGCTGTTACGAGCCAAAAAAGCATCTACCCGTTTGTCATGTCGTAGCCGCAGACATAAATTCCCAGTTTCATCATTGCAAACCTTTCAACCTAACCATCCGAACTTTGGACGTGCTTAGTCGGTGCTATGCATTCCATCCGGAGCACCTTTATTCTACGACTAGAAAATAATCCTCGCCAATACAATCATCTTTCATACACAGAATTAAGCAGGTAATTTTGAGATCCAACCAGGCGTAGTTTGTTTTCTGATATGGCAGCAGCCCCAAAGGTCGCGTAGCATAGGGTTTGTATATCGTCTCAACCCTTCAATAGCGACATGAGATACTCATGTTTCCAATCGAATTTGCAAGTAGACGCATAATATGTACAGTTATTGGCGAAACGCAGACCATGAGATCATTATCGATCATAGTCTAGCTTCAATTATCACTGCAGTAGATCACTGTCGTACCTAGGTGCTCAAAAGGAGGACTTTAGGTCGTCTAGCCACCATGCGGATACTCTGAAAGGGGCATCTGTGTCTCCATTGATTGCCTAAAACGGAGAACATATGTGCCGATAATTCAAGAAAGAAAGTGGCACAAAGGTTACATACTCGCACAACATACCGGGGGTAATCAGTGTTCGGCTGTCTCAGGTAATAGTTCGTACTGTACAGTACAGACACTCATAGACCGACTTCGCACACGGCTAAGATCAGCTTCGGATGCCGAAGGGATTGACCAATGTAGAGTAGGTGCTCACTGTTCATTTCTTACAATATCGCCCCTCAACAAATGGTAATTTTGATACTTATCAGATATTGTGGAAGGAAGATTATTCTAGGCCTGCCACCGCCGTTAAGTGGCTGCGGGCGATTCGATCAAGTTCACCGCACTCAGCCCCTTCCCGCACATGATATTCCGGAGTCGCCCAGCGGTCTGTCCCGGTGAGCCCTTGAGCGCCGTTACTGGCTTCCACCAACTAGCAATATTGTCGTGTTGTGTGTAGCCTGGGCGAGACTTACACTCTCATGTCTGGCTTCTGAGATTTGACTTTAAGCTATGTCCGTAAAAAGATATACTTCAATTTATCAGATAACATGAACAACGTCGAACTGCTGTTCTCGGTAGCGCATCCCGAGCTTGAACGGCGGTGCTTCCCAACATGGATTTTTGTCCCGACGCAGGAGCGATATCACAAAATGCGCGGGGTATCACAAAATGTGCGTGGGGCATGGAGTAGACTGCAGTCTGGCGATCAGTCATCGATAAACAAACTTTTGGCGTTAAATGACCCGGGAACATAGGCTTGGTGTTACTATCTGACAAGCCCTTCCAAAAGCGTTGGGCCACTGCAGTACCTAACTATATATACCTATTGATTTGGGAGAGTCAGATATGGCTTGTTTGTGCCGCACATCACACACGGCGGAAGTGACGGCCGAGCACATGTCATCCAGATGATTCTATCGTTTATTTCTGCTAGTAGAGTCTCGACTCTCCCTCTAGATTTGTACTTTTGCTCTTTTGTTTCTCCCCCCTTCGCCCTGTCATAGCCCGTCTTTCACGGATATGCACCTCGTCGTTGAGTAATTGTCCAGCACCTTCGCTCATGCTACCAGAAGGACCATTGTATAGATAAGGCGAAGAACCTGGAAATCACTCATTTCTGACTGCGTCTTTTAGAGCCCCATATCTTGCATTTCGTGTCTGCAGCCCCCACGTTTCGAACGCGCAGTCAGGCTTATCACTCCCACAACCCTTCAGACACTTTGAAATTGCGCACTCAACATAACAAGCTCAAGTCTGCCCTTAGATTGTGTGCCTCGCTGGGCAATTATCCCTGGCTGATTATCGAACAATTTTCGTTTTACACTACCTAATGGCCATGGATAGGGGTTTAGCTATATTATAACAAGGCTTTCTGGATGAGATATCTCCTTGCAGCTCAATCAAGAGAAACGCCGCAAAATACTGTAAATCATAACAGAATTCGATCGTTATGGGTTGGGTGCGTACAACTGCATGACCGTTGAAGTCCTAAAGCTCATCAATTCATAGGTGGAAAAGACGAATATGGCAGTAGCCAAAAGTGCGATCGGGAGACGGTTCAGGCTGGAGTTCTCAGGGCATAGATATGAAAGGAAAGGGTCAAGATTTCTAACAGAGGTCAGAGCTGGCCTTGCGACTTTCTTCGCCATGGCATATATCATATCCGTAAATGCTTCTATCGTCTCAGGTATGTATTTGAATCCATGATGGAATTCCAACTTACACATTCCAGCAACCGGCGGCACATGTGAATGTCATTATCCTCCACAATCGACAGATAAGTTTTGCTTAGACAGCTCAACGGATCCTCAGTACCAGTTATGTCTTCAAGAAATAAACCAGGATTTGGTAACAGCCACGGCCGGGATTTCTGCCCTAACGAGCTTCTGTATGGGTGTCTTCGCCAATATGCCTATCGCTCTGGCGCCAGGCATGGGTCTCAATGCGTATTTTGCTTACCAAGTCGTTGGGATACATGGCCAAGGTCCTGTATCGTATAGATTAGCACTAACAGCTGTCTTCATCGAAGGACTGCTCTTCGTTGCGCTCTCCATACTGGGTCTCCGACAATGGTTAGCTCGCGCCATACCTCGAAGTCTGAAGATTGCTAGTGGGGCAGGAATCGGACTGTATCTAGCCATCGCCGGCCTCACCTACAGCGCAGGTATCGGTGCTATTAACGGAAGCAACGCCGATGTTCCGCTCCAAGTTACCGGCTGTCTACCGGAGTTCATCGCCCCGGATGGTACATGCACATCGGGTAAAATGCGAAGTCCAACCATGTGGTTGGGAATATTCTGCGGCGGCGTGTTCACGGCATTTCTCATGATGTATCGTGTAAAAGGCGCCGTCATCGCTGGCATTCTTCTCGTGTCCATCATTTCCTGGCCACGCAATACACCTGTTACATATTTCCCTGATACCGTCTCCGGCGATGCATCATTCAACTTCTTTAAGAAGGTTGTTACTTTCCATCCCATTAAGCGCGTTCTGGCAGTACAGGATTGGAATATCACGGGCGCTGGAGCTGGCCAGTTTGCATCTGCTCTCATTACATTCCTGTATGTTGATATACTCGATTGCACTGGTACATTATATTCCATGGCGCGCTTCTGCGGCGCTATCGATGAAGATACGCAGGATTTCGAGGGCAGTGCGGTTGCATATCTTGTGGATGCCCTTGGTATATCACTTGGCTCGTTCGTCGGCTCGCCTCCGGTTACCGCCTTCATCGAATCCGGCGCCGGTATCTCAGAAGGCGGGGTGACTGGTCTTACTGCCGTCGTCACCGGCTTCTGTTTCTTTATCAGTCTTTTCTTCGCACCTATTTTCGCAAGCATCCCTCCCTGGGCGACTGGCTGTACGTTGATTCTCGTAGGGGCTATGATGGCGCGAGCATGCACGGAAATCAACTGGAGATACTTAGGAGACTCCATACCGGCGTTTTTGACGTTGGCGATTATGCCTTTTACATGCTCGATCGCGTATGGGTTGATAACAGGGATTGTCACTTACATCATACTTAATACGTCGGCGTGGGTGCTGGCCACAATGTCGGGAGGGAGAATCCTCCCACATGATTATGAGTTGAAGGACTATTGGACGTATAAGGTTCGAGGGGGCCTATTTCCGGGCTGGTTAAGGAGAGCGAGTAGGGGAAAGAAGGACTTTTGGCGAGATTGGGATTTCGATGCTGAGGAGGTGGGCAGTGGATGTAGTGAGGGCATGAAAGGACATAAGGGAAAGGGAAGTGTGACGAGAAGTGAAGGGAGGAAGGACGAGGGCTTGAATATGGAGATGGAGGTTGTGGCGATTGGGGTAAATGGACATGGCGAGAGGACGTGGGAGATGCCACATATGGCGTTTCCGAAAGTAGAAGGCGGAGAGGTGGTTATTGGGGAGGCGGTCATTGGTGAACCTGATGAGGAACATGATGGTAGAAGGGGGAGTGTGCGGACAATGAGTTCAATGGTAAGGCGTTTTGGGAGGAGGTCTTAAGAGTGAAATGGGTTATATGATTAATGGTAAACGCGGAAATATGCTCCATTTGAAAGGAGTCAATGAGGTGGATATTTTATGAATGGAAGTTATATATAATGGGATCTCGGCGACTCACTGGTTGGCGTAGATAGAATAGAATGGGCGATGAATTTCTTCCATCATCGATTAAATAATCACTGATACGTAAACGACTTCATATTAAACAGAAAGTCTACCGGCTTTGGCAGCGTATGCGAGAAGTATGGCTAAACAAGCAACTTCCACAGCCAGGGAAACACTCCAAATATAAGGTTAATGGATTTATCTTGCGTCTCTGATTTAACCTTGAGGTCAGTCACTTGGAAGCAATGGTACGTCTGACTACCGAACAAGCTCGAGATATCTTGGAGCTTAAAGTTGTGTGTCGTGTGAAAGCGAGGGGACCGAGGGGGGCGTTAGTGCGAGACAAGATGATGCACGGGCCACATAGATTATCGATTCGCCCTGACGGCGGCGTATCTGGTATTCCCATCTACAACTTACTTTACCACTTCACAACCTCAAAATCAGCAAAGATGCCGAAAGCAGAAGTAGGATCAACGAAGTTTTTAAATAATAAGCTCAAGTCCAAAGGACTTCAGCGATTACGATGGTACTGTCAAGTAAGTCTTCATTTCATTAGAATTAACCTACTATTTCCTAACCACACCTTAGGTATGCGAAAGACAGATGCGCGACGAGAATGGCTTCAAGATGTAAGTTTTATACCCTGTCAATCTATTTTTCCCTCCTGCTAATACACATCAGGCACACACAATCCGAATCGCATGTCCGGCAAATGCTCCTCGTGGGCGAAGATCCCAAGAAATACATCAACGACTACAGCAACCAATTCCAGAAAGATTTCCTACAACTCCTACGAACGTCGCATGGTGAAAAACAAGTCAATCTCAATCACTTCTACCAAGAGTACATCGCGAATAAAGAGCACATTCACATGAACTCGACGAAATGGCCCTCCCTGACGGAATTCGCAAAGTTTTTAGGAAGGGAAAGTCTGTGTAGAGTCGAGGAGACGGATAAAGGGATTCAAGTGGCGTGGATCGATAACTCGCCTGAGGCGCTAAGGAGACAGGATGCGATACGCAAGAAGGAGAGGCAGGATAAGGGGGACGAGGAGAGAGAGCAGATGTTGATTAGAGAGCAGGTGCGGAGGGCGCAGTTGGATGCGGAGGCGAGGGGGGAGTCGGAGATGGATGAGCAGGAGAAGGAGCTTAAGAGGGCGGAGGGAGAGAAGATCAAGTTGAGTTTTGGTGCTAAGGCTGCTGCGCCGAAGGCAGAAACCGGATCTGATGGTAAAGGAGATGATATTGGGGAAAACAAAGATGCACCGTCTCTAGACACAGGAAGCGACATGCAAAAGGCTTCAGAGGAACCGAAGGATGGTCAGGCGGAATCTATGAAGTCTCCGGCGCCGGAGTCCACTCCCGCTCCCGCAAAGATATCTATGAAGATGGCTCCCGGTAAGCCGAAGAATGTCTTTACGGCTGCGAAGAAGAATGCTCTGGGAGGCAAGAAAGCAGCAGTCATCGAACAGCCGAAGAAGATGAGTGAAGCAGAACGGATCATGAAAGAAGAGATTGAGCGGAAGAGATCCAGGGAACAATCGCACGGAGGGCCTTCTCAAAAACGGCAACGATTCTAAGTGCGGTTTTACGAGCAGCTTGGGGAAAGGCCTGGAAATTAGTCATCCTATTTTAGAAGTTTCTTGTGCTCATTGGCTACTCCTACACCTATTTATTTTGCCCCGGGCTGGTCTGAAACCCAAATTTTTGTTGCACGTCTCACTTGCTTGGAAAGCCAAAAAAATTTCGGTTGGAATCGCATGTAGCGATTTTGGAGAGTTTTGAGATATGCAACAAACGAACGAGAGTTACGATTCAAATTGATAGAAATGAGACTAGAAGGCGATTCGGGGAATGTGGTATCAGACAGGATGGGAGTAGATACGATGAGGCGGTTGCCAGTGTGGTAGATTGCATAAAGGAAGGCATGTAGGAGTCAATTGGTCCTTTGGACGGACCGGGTCTCATTGTTGGTTTTGGGGTAAGGGTAGAAGGTTAATGATACGAAGGAACTGCCGTGTGTCGATAGATAGTTCTGATTATGGTCAACGAAAATTTCACATCGCACGGAGTTTGGTCTGGATGGTTTTAACAGAGACGGGTCACAATAGGGTTATAGATGATACCATTTGCATTTATACAAATCATAAAAGACGATATTCTTTCGTCATGAGAACTCCAAACTCCTCCGCCATTCCTGTATATGACTGTGACTCCATATCCCAGGCCGCACTATTCATCGAAAAATCCCATGACTGCGCCCTTTGAACAAGTTAGCACATTCCCTTCCAAATATTGCTGAACATGAGTGAGAACAAGGTATGAGAAGTCGAACATCAGGGCAATGGTGTTAGTTGTCTCATGGCATGGTCTCCCAAGCTCTGAAGTAGCAAATACTTTTAAGTTGCAAAACATCATATAAACTTCTCGTCCTATCACAGGCGCAAATCGAAGAAGAAGAGAAGGATCCTCACCTTCATTCGTCATCAACTCATCCATTCTTCCATTAATCAATCGATCAATCCGCTTCAGTCGCACTTCCATCCCTCCTAAATAGTCCATCTATTAGCACAACTTCCCCTTCTTCCTCCACAACCCAACTCAATCAAACAGACAAGAAAGACTCACGGAATGTATTTCACCCGCGCCTCATCCTCCATCGTCGCAATAATATCATCCGGCAGCACCCCGCTCACCTTCGTCGCATACACGCCCCTCACATAGCCATCCAAGCGCTGCCACTTCGCAACCCACGATTTGCTCGGATCCGCAAGTGTGATCAGCCCTTCGAATACCTGGGACGTGCAGTCCACGACAGTGTCGTTGCTGCCTTGTAAATGCAGGAAGTCTTCGCAGTTGGGACATCCTTCTTTGAGGAAACGCTGAAGGAACGTGTTAGTTGGAATCGCGTGTAGGAGAGGATTGGACTGAGAGATGATGCATGTATGCATGTATGGGCAAGAGGCTGGGAATTGAACGACGTACGTTGTGTGTCATGACGATCGAGCAAACCATGCAAGCGCGCAGATTGCGCTGCTGACTCGGTGTTACGAAATTTTCTGTCATATTTTGCAAGTTTGTCAAAAGAGATGAAGTGAAGAGAAGACGGGAAAGGTTGGTGTGAAGAAAGAGAAAGGTATCAAAGAAATATAAATATCCTAGAAAGCGAAGCTCGGCACCCTGGTCGCAATGCTAAAGACGCTTGGACCAGGTATCCATTAAAAAGTTCGCGCGGCCGAGGGCTCACCTTGCGTGTTGCTTGGGGATTGATTCTACTCCTGGCAATTTGGCTGCGAACTGATGAGATCTTCATGGAGTCAAATAGAGAACTCACATTCACGAAATGGCAAAAGAAGCAACCGATACACCCATGGCTGAAGCCCCTGCACCCTCAACACGCAAACGCAAAATACCCGCAAACAAAGGGCTCGAACAACACACCCTAACCATCAGCAAACCCCCATACACGTACCTGCACCTACGACTCCTCACCACTTCTGCCCCATCTGTGCAAAAACCCAACCTCGATGAGCTGACCGCAAAATCGTACCTAACCTCCGCACTGACACAATTTCTCGGTCTCACTGGTTCGGCTATTCCAATAGACATACTGAAGATAGAAGGAAGAGATGTGTGGATTCGGACGATGAGGGAGGATGGGAGTGCAGTTATGGCGGCGGTGGGCGGGTGGGTGAGGGGAGTTGCGGGGGAGATGGAGGGGGAGATGGGGTGGAGGGTTGTGGGGAGGGAAAATTGGTTGGGGGGACTGGTGGAGAGGGAGAGGTGTGGAGGGGTTTGGGACTGAGGATAGGAAGATGATGGATATAATTGAAGAGCGTTGGGGCTATCCTAGATCATTGGAGATGGCTGCGCCAGACGATGGACGAGTGCTGGTGGTTAGATCGAGGAGTTCTCGAATCGAAGCAATTGCGCATATACGAAGACGCTTTAGGGCGAGAATGCCAGATTGGACCGGCGTGCAGCTCGGTCTTATTTGGGATATAAAATTGCAACATATGTCGGTTCTCGAAGTATGGGAAGTATGGATAGGATTGTACACCTACTATTCATAAAGGAGATATACCTGCGACCCTTAGGACATTTTGATGGGAGGAAGATGGAGTTATGCTGCACCGCACTCGAGAACCCGGAATCGGGAAATCTCCAGCTACAAAGGTGTTAGTAGGTGAAGATGCTTTCACAAAATCTGCTACTCGAGGTAAGAAGAAATCACACTCCCCAGTGTAGAAATACCAAGTCAATAATACGTTCGGATGTCTGTAAGAGAGCTTGGGTTCAATGGTTCAATAATAGCTACACCGGTAAGAGCTAAATACACAAGTACTTAAACCACTTCGATTCTCTTATCGTAACTTACTTCTTTTCTTCATAAACTCGTCGAATACATACAACATTCGCCTTTTGAGAGTCTTGTTCCTGCCTGTCATGTTTTGGTGCCCGTCGGACGGGTATATTGGTCGTTTGGCCACTAACGGTGCCAAGAGTATATATTCCTTTTGTATTTCAGCGTTAGCTTACTTACTGACAATATGGAGTACTGTCCCTTCGTATCCCATGAATGAACGCCGCGCTTAACATACAAACGACGCAAAGTAGGGGATATGGACAACTAAAGAAGTTGAGCATGACAGTCCAGGCAAATTGTATTTGATCTAACACTAGGTGATCTGTAGACATCTAGATCATCTAGTTAGGCAACAACTCCAGCTGCCTAAGTAGATAAATCCTCTCGTCTTCCCTACGTCGTAGGTTCAAGAACTTCTTCCACAATCGCAATGTCTTTCGATTCCCTTTCCAACGAGATCATAATCAAGATCATCAGGTTCCTTCCTGAAGATAGGGACATACTTTCTGTCGGCAAGACATGTCATTTTCTCAACGAACTGTCTACTCCATACCTATACTCATCAATTGGACAGGGCGGGGTTCAATGGTGCTCATTGTTCCTACGTACGATTTCAGCACGTCCAGATCTTGCCGCACTGGTGGAGACTTACACTGGAGACGAGGACTGCTACGACCGTAGTTGTGAGGACAATATTACGCCTCTAGCACTAATAAATGAAGATTTCCCCGAACAATCCGTCACTGCCATGAAGAAAGTAATGAGGGAGGTCAGCTTGGACGTAAGGGCTTATGATTGGGAAGGCGACTTTTTTTCCGGTCTTCCTAGTTTCGACTATTTGACAGCAATGATAATTGCTCTTCTGCCCAACCTACAAGAGCTTCATATGCAAAAATATGGATGCGAAGATGAATACCCGTTCATTCAACGAGTGCTAGATTATGCTACCGGTCTCCAAGAGGATCCATCGTTTTTGTCAGACGCACCACCACCGCACTCTTTGTCCCAACTACGAGTCACGTCACTTCAATATTGGGAAGATGAGGACGAATATAACGCAGGGGACAAATTGAGGTTTGACATTGTTGTGCCATACATGCGAATCCCATCCGTCAGAAAATTTATCGGTCGCCAGATCAAGAGTCCATACCAGAGACTGCCATTCCACTCCCAAGTGGAGGAAATAGACTTATTCAACTGTCAATTCGACTCCAAGTCATTTACCTATTTCCTTGAAAACTGCCCACGTCTTCGTAAGTTCTCCTACGATGATGAGGGCACCGCAGTAAGCGTCACAGAACCTTTCAGTCCATCGGCGCTACGACGAGGGCTGGAAGCTTGCAGGAAGAATTTGGAGAAAATCTACATGTACCCACGAGACGTGGACTACTACGACGACTACGACGATGATCACCCGCCTCCGAATCCCATTTCATTTGCAGATTTCCCCAAATTACGCCGCATTGCCGTTGTCGCATACATACTAATTGGGCTTGAAAAGGCCGATACGGACACGGATGATGAAGGCGAGGTTGATACGGAAGCTTTCCTGCGTCGTATTCCTCGGAGTCTCAAGGCGTTGAAATTGACCGATTGTGATGGAGGAGAGGTTTGGACATGCGTGAGGGAACTGGTTAGACGGAAGGAGGAGATTGCGCCGGATCTGGAGTTTGTTAGGTTGGTGTATGGATCTGGTGATTATAATGCACTAGAACTAAATGAGGCTTTTGTTGGATGGACCGAGGAGTGTGAGAGGGCTGGGGTCAAGTTGTTTCTCCAACGTGGTTTCTAAAAAAAAAGCCTCTATAGGGAGCTGCTGATTACAATGTAAAAATTTGGGTCCTCTCGGACAATAAATTATTACAGTCTCTCAAATTCTCTTGGTCGATGAAAATATTGTAATGTTTGAGAGACATTCATGTTGATCGTTATATATAGCTATAATATATTGTGCTATACCAATCTGCTTTTTTCTGTGGAAGGGCACGTGTAAGAAAAATTTTGTGTAGCTACAGGATACAGTTTCAAAGTTTCCGCGAGTTCTCAACTCGTCTGGAATGAATAAAGAGTAGCTGGATAATACCTATCTATTGCGGTCTTTCCGCTCCATGGCCAACAAGATCTGGAGTAAGAACAGAACCCTACCGCCCAACCCCACTCGTTCTCCCAGCATCTATTTCCCCTTATAAGACACCCTGCTTCTTTCGCCCATAACCCTCCTCGCCCGGATCTGCTCCTTAACAGCATTATTCACCACATACACATCCGCCGCACGTTCACAACCTCCTGCTCTCAAGGAACACTCCTCACAATCCTCCCCCATCTTGATGCTTTGCCAGATCGACATGTTGCCGCACGGGGTTTGCTTATAACCTCCAGTCTCGCAGAACTTGGCAAGCACTTTCGTGACGTGTGCACAGTCATATCGATGTTGATAGCTAGATTCAATTTTTAGCTTAATTTTTTAGCGAGTATAGGAGCACATAGTATGATCCTACTAGTGACACATCTTTCTACTTGGAGATGGAGATTCCAACGCGGTGCAACTGTAGAAGTATAGTGTGCGACTCTGGTGCCCGAAACACGGATATGAGGAAGGGTTTTGGGTCAGACGCGAATATACGCATGCAAGTAACTCTGCTCGGCTTGAGAAAAGTGAAAAGAGTGTGCAAAGTGGTAGGAGGTGCTGCTGAGTGATGCTTCGGCTTCGAACACTCATCTATTATGTGTCGTAGGATAGCGAAGAGATTGCCTCATCATCATGTGCAAAGCCCTTTTCTGAAGGATAAAGTATCATATACGACTGATAAGCCTCGTCGCCGGAAGAAAAGTATGTACCTGGGAGAGTTGTTTGTTTGCAGTGATCTACGCTCTTCGACAGGGCAGCTGGTTGCACGACCAAACTTTGCAGAAAAACTGGGCAAAAGGGTCGATATTGAATAGAGACTGAATGGGATACGTTCAAGCCTCGACGATGTGTCCTGTGCATGCGCAAATGAGGCTGCATGGAATATCGACATAAATGAAGAACACGGCAGCTTGCCGATGAGCAGATCAAGATTATGACTCAATGCGACAATTCTGCCTAGAGAACGACTGTTTGCACTGTCTTGCAGAAGAAGGGCAAAGTAAAGGCAGAAGGATATCACATAAGTCTTTCTGCCTTGATAGGTATGTCTTCCTTCCGTAAAAAAAAAAACTCCGGTGAGGCATACTCCTTCCTTAGGAACGTAGTGGGCGAGCCTCATAGATGGCATGTTCATACATCGGCGGGATTTTTTCAGTATTCCACCTGATGAATACCATAAACTTGAAGAATCTTCATATCCTCATCGCTGATATCTTCTAAAGCATATCGCCATACAGTAGTTGTCTAGAACTTCTTTTTCGGCCGCTTGCACAAGCCTGAAACTCGCGTAACATGGCTGGCTCGTTTGCGTGGATCCTCACCGCTAATTGGATTTTGCCAAATGCGCACCGAATTCAGAAGCGTTTTGCAATTTGATGGAAGGGTGGCCGCATATATGAAGGCCGAGTTGGGCAGCCAAAAGAAGGCAATCTGCCGGAGTAGGAAAAAAAAGGGGGGGGCTGGACCAATCTTAGAGGGTTGACGTTGGCATAAAGACGGACGAGCATATGTTTTATGAAAAGCACTTATGCAAAACTGTCGATGATGGCGACGCAAGCTGTTGGCACTTGTTCGTTGTCGGTCTCTGTGGCGTAATGATGTCGTGCCTTGGAGCTATGAAGTACAGTAGTTGTGGATGCAAAGAGATGTCATTGATTTGGCTTTTGTGTTATGGGGAATTTCTTGATTGTGCAGTAAGGGCGGTGAAGGGAAGGAAAGCTATACTTCGTATGCAGGTTAGGTTACACATGCATAAATACGTACTTCCGCCACATCTGCAGCCAGTCGGAGAATTTCCATCTCAACGATATATACTATGTACGTTATATCAAACGGACAAAACGATGATTTATGCAGGAAAGCCGTTCCAAGGTAGGTCGGTAGGCACGGAAGTACCCAGCACTTGGATGGGGATTCAGCGGAAATGCCCGCGGTGCGTAGGGTACAGTGCAGCGGTACGGGAAGCGATTGCTGAAGAAGATTCGTCGAACCCGTCGAAGCTCTTGAGTTGGGGGGGGAGGGGGAGGGGAGAAGACAAGGAGTCGAGAGCCCAGAGTCCAGAGTCCAGAAGAAGCTCTCAATACCCAGGTGAATATCAGTCCGCGATGTACTCCTGCACACTGCACAGTCCCACTTGGGACAGATCCAGTTTATCCCAGTTTGTGGCAACAACGCAAGTGACAGAGAGGATTTCGAAAAGGGAAGAGAAGGGAAGGGAAGCGAAGGGAAGGGGAAGGGGAAGGGGAAGGGATCAAGGCATAAGAGATCCTTTAGTTCCTAGCTGTACAAGGCTTCGTTTCGCTCGCTCCGTTCGATTCTGTTCGTTCGTTTGTCCCGCTTGTTTCTTCGGTCCCCTCTGTGCTGCCACGTAGCTTGCAGCGTCCAGCTTCCCTCTCCATTCAACGCCAAAATATGCAAGTACAGGCGTTCGGCATGAAAAGATCGTAGCTTCATGCATCATCATCCTCGAATGCCCACTTGTCCTTCCGCTTCGACTTCCACTTCCACTTCCATTTTCTGCACCGCGCACACCACGCAAGACGCACGACGGGCAAGGCGATAGATAATCTCCCAATTCCAGGTGTGTGTGTGTGTGTATGTATGTATGTATGAGCGCTCCACATGTGGCATGTGGCATGTACCATGCGTACCGGAGTGTTGCATTTTGATTTCGATTGCGATTTGTACTTGATACTAGTTCTAACATTGCTTGCTAGCGGCTAGTTTGAGAGAGTCTCTTCACTTCTCGTCTTTTCTGTTGTTCCTTTGACCTCGAAGGGAAAAGGCCGCGTTTTGGGTCTTCAATACAACCTCTCTTTGATGCTGTTCAATTACTAAAGAGCGCGTCTTCTTTTCCCTCTGCACACTACGCTCATTTCAGTCGGGAGCAGCAAACTCCCTTTCTCGCATTGTTCTATCAATTGATGCGCTCAGAAGGCCTCGTTTTTTTCGCTGTCATTTCGCTCTCAAAATTACACGAAGCTCCCTTGCAACCATCATATATCTACCCCATCTATATACACTTATAGATATTTCAAAGCAACCCCCTCGGTCACCGCCTTTCGTGTACAAAAATTTCTGTCTTAGGTGCATTTGGGCTGGCCTTGTGAAAAGAAAGTCGAAATGTTCAATATTTGTCTGGTCATTTCTCTTGAAGCATTGAAAGGTACTCGGTAATCCATTTGTTTTGCTAAGAATCAGCCAGCGGGTACAACCTCCAATACACTTGCAATTAGCTGTTAGGTCACTAGCTGTTCGCACCTCGAGAGCCATTGAGAGCTTGCTGTAATATACTGGTTAGTAGATGGCCAATTGCTTGATTGGTTTATTTCCTCGTTGTTCAAATGTTCTCGCCTTCTTACCTCATGAGTCTTTCTTCTGACGAGTTGTAGTATAATTTCTGTTTAATATCATCGTCACCTTGGGTTCATAAAGGTTCAGGGAAAGTTCAATTGAATCTCAAAGGAGGCCAGATCAAGTTTAAAACGAGCAATTTACTGAAATTGCACACTTCTGCCGTATATATTTTCCTGTACTAGAGACTTAACGAGGCTACGTCAACACCGGCATAGGTCGAATATACACTTCTCGTACGAAATCTGTTATTAATACCGTTTGGTGGTCGATCAGAAACGCAATACTCTCCTCCAAAGATAAACGTGCAGCCGTCACAGTTGTCACCTTGAGACTCATTCGGTTGGCTCTCTATTGCACTCCAATTTCGGGTCGCATTCACTCTGCGACGGGTCCTCATTTGGTGGCCGCAGGTCCAACCGTAGCTAGACACCAAAGATCAGAGAGAAAGCCGGAAGATCAACTGGCGGGAATCATTGGCTTTGAATTTTCTTTAAAAATTCAAAGGTATGTACCACGTATCTCTCCTTCTCAAGTTCAAGATCTACAGAACATATTCATTGCACTACCCAAATCACAAACACAAATCACATTGAGATTTTGGTTAGTTGCTAATATTCTACAGTCAATTTCTCCTAGCTCAAACATTCTCGTCGTCTCACTCGCCTCTGTGCACGCCAACGGTGAAATGGCTTCATCAGAGGTCGATATGAAGTTCCTCGGAAAATTCGCGGAAAATATCCAGATGGACCAACCCCTCCTTGCGCGCAATCTTTTCCAAATTTTCGGCAATCTAGTTATGCTCTCCAAGATGGTCGTCAAAGCTCGAAAACTACGAAGACTAGACACAACTCGTGACACTCCATCCCTTGATCTCTACTGCCGAATTATCTGGTACGCGCGCGAAGGACTCAAGGTCCTTGAGGAATTCGTCATGCCATTGGTCTCAAGATTTGGCGAACTCAAAGTTCTAGTCTACAAACTTCGTGCTAGTTACTACCACCTTTACGTGTTGTTCAACAATAACCCTAGTATCACTTTGAGAGCCGCAAAAATAACCACTCCACCCGGTCTTACCTCACTACGCGAACGGGATAAAGGGAAGGGTATCGATCTTGGCCAAGTCGATCCCTTGCGACCAAGCAGCGTACAACCAACTCATCCACTCGAAGGTGGGCCCGTCGGCGGACCACCGGGTCTGAGTATACCTCCCCCGGAACCAGCACCTGGCTTCTTAGTTCCAGCCGCCGACTACAGACCGCTCGCAAACCAATACTTTCTCGAAGCCTCCGGCTTGGCCGACCGTTTACTCTGGGGGAGCCATCCACTGCGTCTCTCGGTAAAAGTCGAGTTTGCCGCTTTTCTCTACGATTGTCTGGACGAGAAGGACCATTCGCGCCGACTGGCGAAACAAACGGTTGCAGAGGTATATAATGCAGACGAGGGTATGGATGATGAGATGTTTGAGGATGCGGCTGAGTTGGTTAGCATTTTAGGGAGAATGGTGAAGAGAGGCCTGGGTTCGGGAAGTGCGACGCCTGGTGGTGGTAGTAGTTCGAAAGGTTCGACTATTCGATTAAAACATACGCCGGAACCTCCTGCTGAGCCGTTACCACCGATGCATAATCCCATCTGAGAGGTGCAATTTTGAATATCAAAACGATCCTGGGGAAAAAAATCCACATTACTTGAAGCAAATGGCGCAGTTCGTCAAGTTCTGGGTCCAAGCATAACGCTCTGAAAAGGGCGAAGAATACGAGCACCGTTCACGAATCTAATGATGATACAAGTCATGGGCAGAACCGACAGCATGGATGGAGCGGATCTCGTTGTGCAAATGTATTATATTCAGTGTCTTCCAGAGAAGAGAAGACATTGAGAGGAAGGTCTGCTTTGTTACAAAGACGGATCGTTTGTTAATATACCCATCAACGTGTGTCCACATGGGCATCATGTTACTACTAATAGTCAAGTTAATGTCATGCACATTATAATCAATCATCTCACACATTCGAGGAGTCTACTGATCATGTCTATGTCTTGCAGCAATTCTTGCACACAAAGATATGCTGCAGATAATAGCAGGTGTTCCGCGCCGTGGCGGTCTCAGTCCGGTGATGTGGTATTCTGGTTTTACAGTTTATGGCCTATCCTGTGCATCCTAATGAGCAGGTGATTGCACGAACTTGGGCTGCTCAATCCTTGCACAGTGCCTTAAAACCAAACTCAGTCGCATTTCATCTACCTCCAGTCTGCTCCACTTATCTCAAGCTCTACCACAATGAATTTAAATCCCCTCCCCCCGGGAGCGCAGACCAGAGCGAAAGGATGTTGGAATCAGGATTCTTAAACTCCTCGCATACCTCCACGTCTATTCGTTGGAAAAAGAATCCAAACCGAAAACCAATCTATCTATCAATTCACCCATTTCAACAAACCATATTGTCTCGATGCCAACGATTAAAACAAAAAGAGGAAATCCTCATCGCCCATGAGAGAAAAAACAAACAAACACCATAACTGCGGCACAGGAAGAAGAAAAGCAGACAACCACGCTCTCCTACTCTCGAATCTCCCTAAACCCCTTTCCCGTCCCTTTCCCCTCCCCCGGCCAAACCCTTTCATTACGCAGCTGAATTCCTTCATATTTCATATCCCTCCCCTTTACCTCTTCCCCCCCCTCTCCTTCCCCCTCCCCGCACAAAGCCCCCACCTCCACCCCACCATTATCCCCAAGCTACACACACCCATCCCGCCTAAACTTCCCTTCAATAAACTCTGCATTCACCATCCGTCCCGTCACGTTATAGAATCCCGCCTGCAGCTGCAACCACTGCGTATTCGAGTGTCGGTCTAGTAGGTATTGCAGGGTATCGCAGTCTTCTTTCGACCAGATGTGGTCGGGCTGGAGACGACGGGGGTTGTGGGGTTTGTTTTGGTCTTGAATTTGGTTGTCGGAGTGGGAGGAGGAGTGGGAGAAGGAAATGTGTTTTTGCTTTTTGGGTTTGGAGGATGACAATGAAGAGATTGGAGAAGTTGGCGGGGAGAGGGTGCAGCAGCCGTGGGGGCAGGTTCGGGGTTTGGGGCTGTTTCGGAGAGGTTGCGTGGGCGTGTCGTCGTCTTCTTTTGATTGGCTTTGCTCCTTGTCCTTATCATCTCCATTACCATCTCCACCACTCATCATAACCTCAGCATCCTTCCTATCTCCATTTCCACTTCCCTCCTTCTCCTTCTCCTTCTCCCCATCTCCCTCTTTCTCCTCCTCACTAACACCCTTACTATTACTATTCCCCTCGCCCTCGCCCCCCACCACCTTATCCTTATCCTTCCCGGACGTCTGCAACTCCTTCCATCTAGCCACGATATTCTTCTTGCTCATACCCAGCTCCGCAACGATCTCCTTCCACGACTTGTTCTCCTTTTTCATCTTCCTCAATGTGTCATCTTTGGCTTCGGTCCATCCGGACTCGTTTACTTTATCTTCTTCTTTTGCTGGCTCCTTAGACGCAGCCGCTTCGGGGGCGGGAGCCGGTTCATCTTCTTTCTTCTTTTCTTGTTCTTCTTCTGCGAGCTTTTCTTCGGCTGGGGCGGAGGCTACTTCTGCTTCTGGTGCTGGGGTTGGAGATTAGATTTTACAATTTTGGATATGGGAAGGGTTTATGATCTTTACCTTTCTCTTCCACCTTCTCCTCTCCCTTTCCCTCTTTCTTTCCCTCTTCCCTCTTCTCCTCTTCCCTCTTCTCCTCTTCCTTTCCCTCTTCCTTCTTCTCCTTATCCTTCTTCTCATCCTTCTTCTCTTCCTCCTTCTTCTCTTCTTCCCCCTTCCCCTCGTCCTTTTTCTCTTCTCCCTCTACCTTCTCATCCTTCTTCTCCTCCCTCTTCTCCTCCTCCCCCTTCTTCTCCTCTCCCTTCTTCTCCTCTTCCTTCTTCTCCTCCCCCTTCTTCCCCCCCTCCCCTCCACTCCCCACACTCCCCACCCCTTTCTTCCTTCCCCTCCTCACAACCATAACCTCCACCCTATCTCCATTTCCATCACCCTTCCAATCCCCACACAAACCCTCATCCCCAACCAGCCTCTTATCCCCCAGCACAACCACACTCCTCCCCTTCCGATCCTTCCCCGCCGTCACCCGCACCCGACTCGCATCTCTTTGCTGTGGGGGCGTCGCAGGCGCCGAGTAAGTAGAAAGAAGCGACCCACCGAGAACCCAGTCAGTGAAGGAGATGCGGACGTGGGATTTGGGTTTGCTGCGGAGAACTGTAGGTGGCGGAGACATTGTTATTTGCTTAGTGGTGTTGTTTGAGTCGGTTTGGTTTAGACGTTAGAGCGGGGAGTTTTGTGAGCTGTTGAAAGGTAGATAGATGCTGGGCTGAGATGGGAAGCAAGTAAGTAAGTAAGCAAGAAGTAATCTTCAAGATCGAAACACTTGTTTAAACCGTTAGATCCAAGTATCTTCAAGGACGATACCGACGTCGATGGGTAGCAAAAATGCTGGCAGAGAGAGAGATCTAAAGATCAGCAATAACTCGACGATATTAATCCTGAAGAGGGAGAGAGGGAGAGAGATAGATGTACGAAAGCAGAAGAAGAAGAAAATAGTTTAAAGAGCAAAAGGGACTTGGAAAATAGAAAGTGAATTTTGAGAATCAATGTTCATGATGCTAGATGACGCTATTGTTGTTGATTGTTTGGTGAGTCAATTTATCTATCGGTTGCTATGGTATTCACTTCCCATTTGGTAGAGTGATCGGATATTTCAGACGAAAGTTGAGGTGTTTAGGGTTATTTGAATGATAGGGTGAGAGGAAATCGAGGGAGAGATTTGTCTGTCGTCTGAAGAGGGAGACTGAAAGAGTACAGCAGAATCATCGATCCAGAGAGATACTTCACATTGAGCGTTTTGAAACAAAGGCATACAAGTGACTGTGCAGCCAATCTGAGACGCAATGAGGTATCCTGAGTTCACCAGGAGTTCGATCGACAATGGGTATAATATATGCTGTCCAATACAAGAATCGTACACAGCTTGCCCCCTCCAACACCGTTAATAAATGCAAGGTATCATTTCAATCATCGCATCCATCCATCATCAACCATATCGTCAACCCTTGAAACACTTGTCTTTCCATGAACAAAATCCAGCCCAAACCCAACCCATAAAATGAAACCAAACTCCGATAATCATACAAATTTTTCTCTCCCCCCCTCCCCCCCCCCCCCTCCCCCCCAAAAAAAAGCGAACCCCCATCAATCAAGATCTCTTCTGACCTAACTCCACATCACCCTCCCACTCATCCCACTCATCCATATCCCCGCCAAGTTTCCTCCCTATAAAAATACCCAACGCGGTCCCAACATTCGCAACCAAAAACCAGCCCTCGAACCATCTTTCTACAAAGCCCGGCTCTAGCGGACTTCCTAGTGCTTCGCTCACCACACTCTTCATCTCTGATGGTAAATTGCTCCTCAGAAGTAACGCACTCGATATCACATACGTCGCCGATATCTGCGCGATGATGAGCGCCAGATTCGCTTGAGCTTGGTAGAGGAGAGAAGGGGAAACTTTTGTGAGCATGTGGAAGGTTTGGAGAACGCTGTTGAAGGAAGCGAGGAGGATGATACCGGATAGAAGGAAGGAGATTTGTCGAGACCACGCCAATTGATTAAGAGTAGGGTCGACGTGCTTGGCGAGGAGTGATAGTATACGATTGACGGGATCCGTGGCCGAGGAGCTGAAGGAAGCTGGGTCGGAAGGTAGGAGAAACCGACGAGTTGTGGCAACCGCAGTGGTGACAATACGGTATATACAATACAACGAGAAAGCGTAAGAGATAGGCGTAAGGATAACTTTCCCAAATGGCGAAGCAGAGCGCTGTTTAAAAGTGTAGCGATTCTGTAACATCGATAACGAAGCCGAGAGGCTCAAAGCCATAGAAGAAAGGCCTGAAATCTCAAGCTCCAGCGACTTCAACTCTTGAACATCGGCATTTCCTCGTATGGTTCCAATAACCTTAGTCATAAACCCTTCCGCTGGATGATCGTTAACCTTGCGCTGCAGAGCTCTCAGCCTGCTTCGCTTCGCAGCAAGCATATCATTCGCAGCATCCAACCCCGCCTGTTTCCTCGCAATCTCCGCCTCAGAAACCGGTCTTGTTTTCGCACCAAATGTCTGCCACGGCGCGGAGACAGCAGCAAAGCCCGAAAGCAGCGCCATCAGCGAAATCCCAATAATGCCCACTCTATTCAAACAAGACTCCGTAAGTCCCTGTCCAGGAACCGAAGCCATCGTATGAATATATGTCCCCGGGACACCTTTCCCCAACCACCAGAACCCCATCAACCATATAGAAAATCCCAAACCCTGCATAACCCACGCCATTATCGGAAATCCACCTTTCCTCGCCTTCCTAAACGACCAACCGAAGCCTGCGATGATCGACTGCAGCTCTAAAAACGGAATCAACACAACCAGCAAAAACAACAACGTCGGAACCGTAATTTTG
Source organism: Clarireedia aff. paspali H2 (assembly GCA_026770245.1). Classification (NCBI taxonomy): domain Eukaryota; kingdom Fungi; phylum Ascomycota; class Leotiomycetes; order Helotiales; family Rutstroemiaceae; genus Clarireedia; species Clarireedia aff. paspali H2. Next base: position 63,413 of record JAJCXA010000131.1, read on the forward strand.
AGCGCAAACGCTCTCGCCGCCGGATTCAGGTAATTCGAAATCTCGCAAAGTATCAATTCCGCCAATACTGTCGCTAGCGCAATCGTAGTCGAGAACGAGATAGCGATAGCTTTCCCGCGCGCATTTTTCCGGCCATGTTCCGCATGTGAGTGTCGCAAACTGGGCGGGGCATCGCTGGGAAGGTAATGGAGCTGCTCTTCCTTCGAGTGTTGCAAGCCAGCGAGGAGTGGGAAGAGTTTCTGCAGCACGACCAGACTGACGATAATGAAGGTGAGAATGAGAGGAATGGAGGAGAAAGCTAAGGTCGAGAAGGACACCGAGCTCAGAGAGCGATTTTCATGAATGCCCGGCATTGTACATGCGTCATCACACTTATCGGAAGGAAGGAGTGGCATTGATTGCTTTCGCAGACGTCGAATCCGTGATCATATTATATATATCGACTTGTTAATGCGCTTTGAACTATGTGTTGGTGTCTCGGAGTAGTCATGGAATTATCATGTCGAAATGTTGTCCGTTTTCATGGTGAAACTCTACAAGTGAGTGCGCGGCCAATCTGATAAGCCACACCAATAATCACCACGTGCTGCTGTTTCTAACAAAGCTCGCAAAGCCATCAGGGTCGACCCACTACTTTACTGCAGAGCTATTTTAGGAGATCTGAGTACCCTGGAATTGGGTCCCACTATGGTGGAGTTGTTTGAACCTCTTGCATGAACGAGGAGCTAGACTAGGCAGAGTCCTATCATTTGCTCGCCCTATGGCATACTCTCAATATTGGGTCTAGATCATCCTAAACTACAGAAATGCAACCGTCCCTGTCGCCCACAATGAAAACCACCATTTGCGGTTTGAACTATTTCAAACCCGCAGTAGAAAAATGACCAAACTTTATAGGGAGATTGAAAGCAGCAAGATACGTAATGAGGGTATCTAAATAAAAGCCAATTCAATCTGATGTAACGCCTCAAAACCCCCAACTATACTCGAAAAACAGCGCAATGCAATTAGCCGTTAGAACTTCAGTGGCCCAACATATAACATGGACATCAAACCAAGATAGATAGATACCCTCTACCAAATTTCCAGTCTAACACTAAACAAGAACACCCGCCCGAGACACCATGGCGGGGACAATCAGTCCATCTACCTCGGCGTTCTCAGTATCTGAATCATCTTCTCCACCGTCCATGTTGAGCAGTTGGAAACGATTCTCGACGGGCAAATCCTTCTTCTTCTTCATGATAGGAAACTCCGATCGAGCTTCTTGGCGTTTCTCCAGAGGAGCAGCGCATTCATCTCTGTCCCAATCGATTTTGGCGCCTTTATACGTGCTGGAAAGGGTTAGCTATTATGGTCATATGATGGGACTTCAACCTACCTGCGACTCATCATACAAGTACGAGCGAACAAGGCATTGTGGACAGAATTAGTGGAGATGAACGCATCGTCACCTTTGAACGTGACTTTGATGACGACAAGGTTATGAATATGTTCTAGATCGTCGCGGATGGTTTTTTCAGTGTGCCTGGACGCGCAGTGACGAATGACCAAATTTCTTGTTGCTCCAATTGCCACTTTGTTCGCAACATGGCCGGGTAAGATGAATTGCCTATCATTCCATCGAATGTCAACCTAAACTCGTCAATATGTTCCGAAGCATCGAGGGTTGCAAGGCACTTACCCTCCTGCCACGAATGTATAGGTCATTCCGTTTGACATGACGAAAGAATTCTTGCGCATGAGCTTGTTCCAAGAAAGACACACTGGCCGTGCGATCATGAGTACGTAGGTAGATATCCAACAACATCCCTCCACGTACAGCCTCAACCACATCCAGATGTGTAACACCGTCTGGCAGATTCACCAATTGAACAGTCCTCTGAGAGAATTTATCATACGTTGGGCGCTGAGATCTGGGCCGAGAATCATTATTTCCACTTCCGAAATCCACAAACCCATCTCCCGCACCCGGGCTATAAGAAATATCATCATTGCCATTGGTATGCGAATGGGAGTGAAGGTCTTGATGCTGGAAGCCACGAGTTTGGAAGTGATTGAGATCTCGAGGCTGGAAACTTCCATTGGCATTACGGGGCGTCCCGAAAGTGTATGCATGGCCATTGGTTTCTTGAGCTGATAGTGGTCGATTTTGTGTCAAGAACGCAGTACTGTTGTCGGGCTCTTCAGCCGTTGGTGGAATAGTCGAGGCCGGATTATCATCCCCATGAGTATCATCCTTGATTAAGATCTGCAGGCGAACTGATAGTCAGACTGGGAATATTCAAAAACAACCTAGGCAGCGACATAGCTTTAGAGACCTACATTCAAAGTCTCCTCCGCAATGCCACCTTTATACAGATTTCGTCGCAGATTCTCTAATATTGAAATCAGCATCCCAGCCCCTACAGTTATGAATATTCGTCCATGAACTAGAACCGTACCATATTCTCGAGAAAGCCGTACCTACAACAGCTTTAATCAGAATGTCAATCGTGCACAAACTCCAAGTGATGCTCACCAGAACATTGTGCTCCTTCTTTGGAATTGTGATCGTCTCCCCATGGTAAGGACTTGTGACATCATTGCCAGTTGCAGTAGTATACTACAGAGTCACACATAGTCAGTAAGTAACTGAGCACACCCCTCCTCAGGCAGATAGCTATGTACTTACAAAATGAGCTCTGTAGCAGAAGGGCAAATATCAAAGTCAGTGGACATAATAAAGCCTGATAGAAATTCCCACACAAAAAGAATCGGATATGGGCAATCATCCGCCCAGCTCCAGCCACAAGAAAACTTGCCTACCTTCTCAATAAAGTCTCTAGGTAATTCTTCTCAATCGTAACGGGTTCAGTAGCCATCTTTATCGTACTGAATGCAATCAAGCACTCAAAAATACCAGATGGAAAACAAAAAGCGAAGTAGGTAAGAACCTTCTTTTCTCCAACGAAAAGGTTCGATGATGTTGGTGAGGATCACACCTTCGTAGAGTGTTGGTCGAAGTGGGAAAAAAAGAAAGAAGCAAGCCTTGTCTTGTCTCGTCTTGTCCTGCAAATTCGACGAATACTATATCGGTGCTCGGGACGGACCCATACGACAGAACTGCAGCTAAACCTTAAAGCTCGGACAGCAGACCAAACGAAAGGGACGGAGGCGGGTACTGTACAATATCCAGACGGAGAGATTTCCCTTTTTCTCCTCGTCGTCTCTCTCCTTTAAATACCTTTTCTAGCCGTCCTGCGTGGTGGGAGATACGTGTTTCTGTTTGCGAGAATCTCTGTTTGCGAGAATCTATGGACGGTTTCTCGTTATCCGGACTTCAGATGACGGGATATATGTATACAGTACAGTATCTGTTCACCAAAACCCGTCCTCCGATTTACTAGGAACCGACTCCAGCCCGCACCCGCACTTGACCACACAGCCTGCACACACCCACTCACTCTCCAGTACGTAAAGTCGTCGACTATATTGTTGCCGTTGTTACCCCAAGCCTACATGCAGCCCTAGCGGGGATAGAACTGCATCCAGGGTACCACCCCTATCATACGGTCTCCGGCCACCGAGTGTAGTGCAAGACTTACGGTTTCTTATTCTCGTTTCGAGGACCCCGAAACGAAGATCTAGAACCCCCATAGATATGCAACAGCCAAAACCAGAACCCCGATTTTGTTCTTTTCCTTTTCCTTTTCCTGTGCCGCGAAACCTTTTTGAGAATATGCAATGAAACCCATCAGCCCCTTTCCCGTGAAATGATGAGTCACAATACAGAAAAGCACCAACAATCAGTGGAAGCTTGCGTGTAGGCGTTGCTCTGTTTTTGACTTAACTTTACATACATTTCTCTTTCTCATTTGATACGATAATAATACATATACCCGCTCACATCATCGCCAACTACCATCCGATTTACATCTTCCAGCAGCTTAAGGCCAGCAACTTCATCTAATAAATAGTCAAATCCCAACCACATGCCATATGCTATCATCATCATCATCATCGAACAAAAGAGATTTTCCAGAAGAGTGAAGTGTTTTTTTCGCTTTTGCTTTCTTTCTTTCCCTCGTCCGTCATTCGCATGCGTTGAAATCATTCATCACTTTCCAGCTTCCATTTCATCGCCACAATGTGGTGATAGAGAAGAGACCTAAACACAGGCTCGATTCTATACAAATAACTGGCCTCTTCACCTCCCCAACAACGATAACAGCCACCTCTGTCTCGTCACTCTATAAGTGAAATGCCTCAGATAGCTGGACTAGGGGCTTCTGCAGGCCCACCGGTATCTTCAGTCGGTGGTGGTGGTGGTGCACTCTTTCCCAGAGTTCCACCACCGAAGTATTTGATGAAATCCTTGTTCTCATCGAATGGACGGGGTCCCAACAATCTGACCATATCATCTCGTCCAAGCACCTCCTTAGCCAATAACTCCTCCGCAATGATGCCAATCTCCGATTTCTTTTCTGTGAGCAAATCTTTGCATTTCTTGTACGCTTCATCGACAATACGACGAACCTCAGAATCAATTGTCTGGGCTGTCGCTTCTGCAAATGGCTTGTGAAGCTTGTTCTCGTTGTCTTCGAAATGGAGAGTACCAAGCTTTTGAGACATACCCCATTTGGTGACCATGGCGGTGGCAAGGCGAGTGACCTTGTTGAAATCGTCGCTTGCTCCACTTGTTACGGTGTCAAAGTGAAGTTCTTCAGACACACGTCCACCAAGAGTCATGGCCATACGGTCCATGAGTTGATTCGTGTTCATGAGATATGTGTCGCCAGCAGGAAGGTATTGCGCATAACCCAGAGCACCTTGTCCACGAGGAATAATGGACACTTTGAGAAGTGGATCGGCCCATTTGAAGTACCAACCACAGATAGCATGTCCAGCTTCGTGATAAGCGACCGTCTTCTTCTCTTCTGGTGACAGAACCAGTGACTTCTTTTCTAGACCTCCAATGACACGCTCGATGGCCTGTTCGAAATGTACCATAGCAATTGAAGTTGCAGATGTTCGAGCAGCTATCAATGTTAGTAATTGCATTACACAACTATACTGGGTTGCTTACCGATGAGAGCAGCTTCATTAACGCAGTTGGCAATATCAGCACCGGAAAATCCAGGAGTAAGAGCCGCAAGTCGTCCAGTCAAGTATGGAATATCCTCATTAGTCACAACCTTTGACAAGTGCACCTCGAAGATCTGTTTTCGACCCTCCATGGTTGGTCGATCTATGGCAATATGTCTGTCGAAACGACCGGGACGCATTAGAGCCTTGTCAAGTACGTCAGGTCTGTTGGTACCAGCAAGAACAACCACTTGCTCGGCAGTATTGAAACCATCCATCTCAGTCAAGATTTGATTAAGTGTAGATTCTCGTTCGTCGTTCCCACCCCCAAATGAGCCTGCCTTGCCACGAGACTTTCCAACAGCGTCAATTTCATCAATGAAAATGATACATGGAGTACTCTTTCTTGCCGTGGCGAAAAGATCACGGACTCTGGATGCTCCAACACCTACGAACATTTCGACGAATTCCGAACCACTGACACTGAAGAATGGCACCTGGGACTCGCCAGCTGTTGCCTTTGCCAGAAGCGTTTTACCGGTACCTGAATTTGTTAGCAGGTTATTTCAAAATAAGAATAAAATTAAAAAACAAATACAGGTAGGAGTCGTGCAGTGTAAAAGCAAGTAGATGTGAAGGTAGAAACTCACCTGGTGGTCCAGAGAGAATAGCACCACGAGGAATCTTAGCACCCAATCTCTGGAATTGTTCAGGGGTCTTCAAAAAGGCAACAAATTCCATGATTTCTTGCTTAGCCTCGTCCATACCAGCAACGTCCGAGAATTTGACTTTGACATCTGTCTCGTGATTGAACTGTTTCGCCCGACTTTTACTCATTCCAAAGATCCCGCTGTTGCCTCCAGCGCCCGCCGAGGCTCGTCGTGAGAAGTACCATATTGCGCCGATGAACAAAAGCGTAGGACCGAAGGTCAGTAAGATTGCAAATGCATTGCCATCCGTTGCATAGCTGATGGGAATTCTCTCCGCTGTTGGGATTCCTAGTTCATCTTGTGCATGTTCCATCCGTTGCTCGAATGAATCAGCAGATCCTATCGAGAAGTAGTAATGGAAGTTTGGGTTTCCAACAGGACTATCCGGATACATTGCTTGTGCAGCGTCGGTGTGGAGGTCTACTCGCACTCTGTCCTTGTTGACTACAGTAAGCTTCTTGACCAGACCCTTATCAAAGAACTTGCTCCGGAATTCTTGGTATGTGATTTCCTTGCCGTTCTCGCCCGGGAATACTATTCTGTATAGCAGGTAGGAGACGAAGGCCGACACCAAGATGGAGCCCATATCGATCGTGACTTCTGGAGTCTTGAACCCATCTTGCTTGTTGCTACCCTTAGCACTGTTCCTGTTCACTCCGGGAGGAGGCCTGCCGCCACCGAATGCGCCTTTCGATTCATTTGACTGGAAGTCTGTGTTACTAGATGTTTCCTTTTCTGCCAATCGCTTTGCCGTTTGGAATGCCAGTTTCAAGACTTTCCCCGTCTCGGATAGAGTTAGTGGCCTGTCCTTGTGGTTACTTAACAACTCCTTGAGCTCTACTGGTATGCCGTGTTTGGCTACGTCCCGGAATGAATTCTTCAACGAGGCCGCCTGCTCCTTCCCCATGCCCTTTGTCAACCATGTTATCATATTTTCTAATTCCTTCAGCTCCTCCTTCGTCAACCTAACCATGCCTTCATCTAATGGGGTCTCATTTTCCTCTGAACTCTTCGCATTCTCGTCCGGGTTCGACAAAGGTGTTTTTCCATTGTAAAGATTTTCCGTCCCAGGAGCCGACTTGGAAGACGGCGTAGGCGTCTTCTTCCTTGATTCTACCTCACGTCCATCTTTCTTTGGTTGATTAAATTTCGAAGAGTAGGCGCGCGCCTTTTGTGCGAGTAACCGCGAACTCAGTAGAGGCGCATGAGATGATGTGCGAAGGGAACTCCGTGCAGCGGATTGAATGGTGGCATGAGAAATTCTAGCAAGATTGCTCGACTGCCGTAACATGGATGTCATGCTTGACTAGAGCTGCTGGTTGTGTTTGAAAGGAAAGAAGAGGATTCAAGTCACTGTCTCGTATGTTTCAGTGACTTTGACCACTATTTCATAGACTCGCGGGATAGATTGGAAGAGGTCCTCGTTGACTTCGGAGTTAGTGGTGGAAGGCAAATATTCGCATGTCGGTTCGATTTCCGCAATGATGTCTTGATTATGTGCAGGGCCACTCGATTAGTGAAAGCGACCACTAGCGCAACTTTGTCAGGTCTAGAAGCAAAATACATCCAACGAGCTTTTGACATTACAAACCAAGCTTTTTATCCTTATAATATTAATGATGTGATTCAAGTGATTGATATGTGTAGACAAAGTTTTTAGACTAAAATATTATCATAATTGAAGAGCAATCTGCGGGTTTATAATACCAACATATCATTATTACAGTGCTTGGGCAAGCCCCTCAAGGCCGCAGTACAGATCTGAGTAGAGTCATAGTGTACAGCCATTCCATCCTCCCATCCTCCCACCGATTTACGAGAGAGAAAAAGCAAACATCTCGAGCCAAATGAGTTTCTAGTAAATGCGCCTCTTTCCATGCAATGGCAATTGCTTCCTAAGCCGTTAATCCGTTCTTCATGATCCATCGTCCTTAGTGTCAAATGCCCCTAGAACACCATTGCCTCGCAGCCCAAAATATACAATGCTAAAACCAAACTCTTACATTCCACCTTGATGTTGCAAGTGTAAATTGTTGTTCATATGCAGCTCCGGGTCGCCCACAATTCCATTCTCGAAACTTTGGTATGCGCCTCCAGTCATTTCAGCCCAGTCCCATTCTATAGTCATGGGCATTTGCCATAAATCTTGTGGAACAAATGGTTGCTGGAAAGCATTAAGATTAAGTGGTGAATTGGCATCGTTGCCATTTGTAAACCCGTGCATGTCCTCAAATGTTGTGTCAGCTGGCCCCATATAATCACCCCCAGTACTGTGTAAATCCGGCTGCCAATTTGAATTCGGCGAGCCTTGAATGGGACTGAAACCATTATGAGGATTAAGATGGCTGGACATGTTAGGCGAGATGACTCCAGACATTGGTGTCTGAGAGTGGTTCGTTATTGGTGTCTGCGGTTGGCTGGCTCTCGAGATATGTGAGGATTTGGTATGACCATCATGGCTCTTGCGTTTTCTCCTCGAAGATGTCTCCCTTTCCGATTTGTCGAGAACGACCTTTGCAATCCTCTCGAACTCTGAGCAGACTCCTAGCATGCGTTTGACGCCTCCGTTTTCTTCTTCGGCGCCTAGCATAGAAAGAAAGTTTACAACAAGGTTCATCAGGCGTACATCAGAGCGAGCCCTTGGATCTTGAGGGTTTTGTAGAATATTTCCGAAAAGAGTCACTAATGCAGAAACAGGAAAGTAGAGAATAAGCCTACGGTTGTTAGTTTAGTCCCCAACATAGCCGGTTGTCATGCGACTTACCAGACACAAGCGAAGTCTCCCTGAGGAACATATTTGATGAGATGGATGGAGGCGCGAGCAGCAGAAACACACAAAGCTGCAGAAGAAAATACCCGAGGATTTAGGGGGCTAGCGTTGAGACCCTGGATAGCATAATTGGAAAGTCGACTTGTCCAGTACCCATGATGTACAGACATTCGATGAATAGTAGTAAGACAGTTGTAGTATGCAAAATGAAGGACGACAACATGGAGGATCAAGGGTGTGTGTGAAGCTTTAATCTCATGTTCTGGGCGGAAATCAACGGGAATGCTATCTTTCCATTCTTCAAGCTCGTGATCTAGCTCGCCGATAGTGTTTAGGAGTTCTCCATCGGACTGCTTCGAGGCTTTGGTAGAGTAAAGTTGTTTGTAGACTTTGCTTTCAATGGTCGCAAATTCGCACATCAATCGGAAAAGGTTGACCTTGCCCTTTCCATCTGCCAAAGGAATATTGCCAATGTTGTCATCTGGATCAGCACTAGGTAGCTCAACATTCATATCATCGTCATCTTGTGCAGGCGGTCGTCCAGATCGCAGACAGATATCCTTGTCTAACATATAAGCAATCCAGAAAACTCGTTTTCGTTGCTCGATCTCTACCGGGTTCAGGTTGAAGCCAGAACCTCGTTTGTGGAGTCCGATACTATGCGATAACCGAATGGCAGCTGCTACAAGAAAGAAGGATGGCTGAGGATTAGGCGTGCCCTGCATAAACAATGCCATGCCCAAAAGTGCCTGCACGCTGAGAAGGTCCGTGTTCCGCATAGTTAATTCCGTAAATACACCCATCGCATTCTTCAGGTAACCCCAGGCCTTTGTATCTTCATCTTTTGGTACCAGGTGGCTCATAACACGAAGGCGATGAGCAATAGCAAGCGCACAATTGAGACTAGCCCACCATCCAGAACCCTGGTATGGATCGGGGGAATATTGCCGTTCGACAAGATGCATAAACGTTGGTTGATGAAAAAGCGGAAACATGCAATTGAAATTCTCGAAAAAGTCTTTCAGTAGTGATATACATTCGTTTTTGGGGGGCAGCTGGTTGAAGATTGGTCGGTGGAACAAATCAGCGAACACTTCTGGCTTCCAGTACATCGACTTATTGTCGTCGACTGAAGCGGACGATATCATTTCTTGGAAGGACGAATCGCCGGTTTTTTCATTGACCCATTGGATACCCTTCGGTGAGAAGATAGAGAAGCCGGAAGATGATCCTATCACAGTCAGTAGAGTCCGCTGCTATGCAGTCCACTACATACCTATGTATCTAGTTTCTCCACAGTTATTTGTAACCAGGGAACACATCATATCAGAAAGTGCTTCTACCGGCTCTTCCTTATTCTCACTGCGTCCATCTTTGCTATCTTTGCTATTTCGCTTCTCCTTATCTTTACTTTGCGGTTCTGGTGATGCTATGGCGCTGCGGGGTGTCGAGGCATTGCCGTCGTTATGGCCTGGGGTACTTTGTTCCGGAGATGTGGGATTTGATCCTGGTACAGCAGATGTTCTCCGTGATTGATTCCTATCCTGTAATTTCTTCTCCAACATACCCAGGTCTGTTCGTCCATTATCGTCTTCGTTGAGGAGTCCTTTGAAATGTGTGAGCAACTATGATGTTGTCGGCTCTTATGCGCATGGGAATTGGTAGACAAACCAGACAGCCGCAGCAAACTTTCCATGCGTCCCAGACGATTTTCTAGACCTTCGATATATTTTGCTCTGTCCAGGAGTTAGCAATATACTGTGTATTGTTCTCAATTTGCTTACCCTTTCGGCGGGTTCCTCTTCTTCTCAACTTGTGTAAAAACACATTCCGTTTTGTAGTTGATACAGTGCGTACAAGCGGGTAGTTTTCCATCGCATTTAATCTTTTTCTTCCTACACATATCACAAGCCTGCCATCGTCAGTCATGAACCACTCTCCCATCAGGCATTTGTCGTACTCTAGCTATTCTTCTCCGCTTCGCTTCATTACTCTCGTCGAGAAGGGTGCCCTCTCCAAAAAGCGGCCCACTCATGTCAGGTAACGTCGAGGACATCGGCATGCCATCTGCAGTGTAAGCCCCGAAGATCTGTGGTGGGGGGTTCATCAATGGCGGCGCCGAAATCTGGGGAATGAAAGAATTCCTTTCACGATGCATGGAGTCCATCATCACTAATTATCGCATAGTATTTTGAAGTGTATTGTTGACGTTGTGAGAGACTGCGTTAAGTCCTTCGAAATCGTCAAAGTACCTGTGCACTGCCTGGAATGATGCAGTTTCGTATTCGTACAACTTCCTCTTGAGGTCGTAATCGCTAGGACACGGAGTTATGGCTGAATTTCCGCAATGTTTCCACCCAACTGCATTGGCTCCCCTGGTGTCTTTGTGCACAAGGTATTGATTGTGAATGCTGCGGGCGGGGCTGATGACGAGTAAAGATCTTCACAAAGGCTGACCTGCTATCAGGTGTGTCGTTGTGCTGAAAGTAAAAGTCGCAACCAGGAAGCTCAAGGTACCTGGCAGCGAGTACCGTGGAATTGAGGGGTCGTTGGTTTGGTCCTCCGTTTCGGAGGTGGAATTAGGGTGCGGCAACTAAAAAGTGGTTACTTGACGCAAAATGAACTATTATTGATGTCCTAGTCAGAAATCCACCGAGAATGTAAAAGAATGTAAAAGAATTAGACAAGCATTAATATTTTAGATGACAGAAGAATCGCTGAGAGAAATTCTGCTTTCACAACATCGAATGTTACATGAGTAGTATGGCGAGTAGGGGGGAGAAGCTAAGTCGGCGCAAAAGATATCCAATACGACTACTGATCCGTGGAGCAACGATTCTTCATAAGCATACATCTAGACTCCTGCAAGACTTGAGGAGATGAAATAGGGGCGCAGGCTACAATGTAATGTGCCGGAAATATATACGACTACACCAGTGGTATAAAAAGGAAACAATATCTGACACAGTCTGTTGCCCTCGTCTCATTCCATACCTCAGCAGGACAAGTACGGCGTCATCTCTCACACCAAACATCTACTAGAGATGTCGAAATAAAGTTAAAGCGGGCTGAACTGGGAATCGATACTGAGCTGCAAAGAGTTACAAATTCAACACATGAGGACGAACATCTCCTTATTCGCATGGCACACGAGACTGATGATTTGCATACTCCGAGATATTCGGAACGATCATCCGTATATTCTCATTCATTCTTCGTTCTACTTGCTACTTGTGACCAAACCTTGGTAATCGTCAACTTGCATATTGATGTGACATTCTAGATAGACGCCATCGACTTGTGGGGTCGATGTAAATCTTCTTTGGCCAATGAGTACCTTTCAGGTTCGATCTGTGACACTACTGAAACAAGCGGAAAGACTTTCTTCGGCGATAAGGAGATTATCAAAATTACCAATTCGGGCTTTGAAGCTCCCCGCATGGACTCAAAGCCATGAATCCTCACAGGTTCTCACATACATAGTCACCATCGTGTTTTGTGTAAGACCAAGCTTTACGCTCCATCATCCTTTTGAAATGGCCGAATTGGGAGAACATCACAACGCTCAATGCACTAAGACTTCAAGAATTACATCCGAGGTTTCATACATGGAAAGACATTATCTTTTATCGGTACATCTGATATCAGGCCCTGGCCTTTCGCCCAACACTACAAGGTGGCGTCTATTTATCCAACAGATCATTAAAATTCCCGTAAGAGATGACAAGGACCAGGTGTTTGCCAATATCAAGAGAAATGCGTATCCCAAATCAAAGGTCTCCTCCTCCAGATTTCAACAAGAGTCATAACGTAACGAGCTGCAAGTAAGACGAATCTTCTTGCGCTTATGGTATCAAAAGTCCTGTCCACCAGAAAAACGCCAATCCAAAATGCCAAGCTACAGTAAGTATCCAAGAGCAACCCAGAAAGGTTGACTTCAGGTACGGAACCCCCCACAATATCTACAGGGAAGCAAAAGCTTCACATTAATCCATGTCGGGAAGCCGCCAACCAAGGGCACAGGCATTTACAGGAGAAAATCATCTTTCAGACCTCTTCGGTGAACCTCGAGGTGTGAGAACCATCCTGAGAAGGATGCGACCGACCGATAACATCAGGTCTTGGTGGCACTGGAGTATGCATGTCCGCAAAAGGGCCGTGTTCTGTGACTGGGGTCCTTGCTGGACTCGGTCGCATCATTGGTATGCCGGAATCTCTTGCTACGGGAGCATCAAGAGGAGAACTCGGCTGTCCTCCATAGAACCCCTGCTCATCTCGATAGAATGATGTGCCGCTTAAGGTGTTGGGATTCGGCATCGTTGGTACCCCCGAAGGATAGAACGAAGAACCGCTAAGTGTGTTTGGATTTGGCTCGTTCACACCACCCCCATAACCATCGCCGCCATGCTGCAGGACCGACGGAAGCTTTTTGCCAGAAACCCTGTAAAATCCTCTCTCACTTCCAGCAGAAGAAATGGTTTCAGTTTTATGGGATGAACGTTTGCCTGTAAGACTCGCTAGAGCTGCTGGAACAGCCATTGCAAGTGATCGGCGTTCCGTCATGCTACTTGGTCGATTAGAGAATGAATTTGAGCCGCCTCCTCCATTCCCACCACCACCACCACCACCACCACCACTGGACGTAGGAGGGAGCTCTCTGCTAACGCTTCCAAGCGAGAGCCTTCCCCCACTCTTTTTCTTCCATCTTAGTAGAAATAAGAGAACAAAAAGGATTGCCGCCAGCCCTGCCACGCCCCCGACAACGCCCCCGACAATTGTCGATGTTGGTGGAGTGGAACTGTTGCCTGATGACTCTCCACTCCCAGCAGAGGCAGTGCTCGTGGATATACCACTCCCAGTCGCAACACCAGTCCCTCCACCAACATAAGCGCTTCCGCTAGCCGAGGTCGTCTGGGATGGAAAGGAAGACGAGGAAAACAAGGATGAAGATGAAAATGGAATCGAACCCGAGACTGAGGTCGAAGGCGCTGATGAAAAGAGCGATGTGCTCGTGGAGATAATAGAAGAAGAAAGTATCGTCGTCGGAAAAGCGAGGAACGAGGAAGTCGCTGTCGATTCTGCCGTAGAAAGAGTTGTACTATTAGAGATGGATGACGAGGTTGAAAGGGACGAAATAGCTGTGGAGTTGGACAAACTACTCGAGCTTGAAATTACTAAAAGCATGCATCAATAAATGTCGCTGTGGTGGGATCATAAGCCTTTGCTGAACTTACCAGTAGTTGAATTAGCATTAGGAATGAGCGAAGAGAAACTAGAAGGAATGGAGGTCGATGTTAACGATAGGATGGCTTGGCCAGACGATGAAGGCTGAGAGGCTATAGCAGTAGAGACAGCGGAAGTGACATCTGTGCTCGACGGGCTTTCAGACGTTGTTGTGGTTCCCGATTGGAGACTGAGAAACGGATAGTTGCTTGCAGGAAGAGTCTCGACCGCGAAGGTTGAGCCATCAGTATTCACATCGACTTGTTGAACCACGGAAATTGTTTGGATTACTTCAGTCACGGCCGTAGCTTGCGCGGTAGCAGTCGTGACTGTAGTTTGTCGTTTGTTGTGTAGCTTTTGATGTTGTAATAAATGATTGTGGTGAGCGTTTCGATGCTCGTGCCTGGCCAGAATGAGTGATGGACCAGTGTTGTTCATGGCGTTTGCCCCTTGGATGCAGCTGCGTCTACAGCGCTCAATGGGAAAGGTTGAAAAAAGGAGTGACTCCGCGATATAGACGCGATATATTTAATGTTGTCGTCCCCTCATTGCCGTCGTCAGAGAAGTGAAGAGGAATCTTCGATTTTCCCTTTGAGGATTTGGGAGGTGGGAGGGTTTGACGGGTGCAAGTGCGCAGGTGGTGTTCACACTTTCACATTCGTTCGTTCTTGTGAGAGAGCTAACTTCTCAAAAGGTGAGTGCTCAAGGTACTAAGTTAGGTTTAGTCAGGGCGTGATAAGTTGGGTTTAAATTTGCTATGGTGTCAGTGGGTGTGCACCAGGGTAAGGATTGGACACGGGCCACTTGCAAATTTCGCTAGAATCGAACTTCATGTGTGTTTTGGCTGTTTGTAAGAGTTTGGCTGACGAATAATACCTCGTTGCCATGATCTATTTCCACAGATCAGATTGGAATTGGCCAATGAAATCGCACAAAGAAAATTAAAGAAACAATCGAAAGCGATCTAACCCTTCTGAGCCAAAGTATTCGTGGGAATAAGCACGAGGCTCAAGGATGCGTACCGGCTAAAATGGCATGACCCCGGCATTTTCGTATATTGGCACCGTTTTTTATCCACTTTCACAGAGCGGAAGCTGCAGCCACGCAGAACATAAGATGAGATGAGATAGATGAGATGAATGAGATGACCTCCTTGGTCTTTTGTGTTTACTTTTTGCCGTTGCGCTCGCATCATACGGAGCACAAGTACTTTGTACGGGCAATCGAAGGGCGACAAGAGAAGAAGACCAGGAATACCAGGCACACCAGGCACACCAGGAACGCCAGAAACACCAGGAACGCCAGAAACACCAGGGATCCTTCTATAAACAGATCCTTATCCCTCCGCTTGTGGAGTTGCTATGGCCTACCCAGGGCCACGTACTTCCATAAGTAGTTGCGGTCACGACATAAGGAGAGGCGAGATGAGACGAGAAGGGGGAAATGGAGAAGCGCACCTAGAACTCTGGTGCAAGTAAATTTCTAGATCCGGCGGGGATCGTTCCTGTTCCTGCAGCATCGAATGGACCCATGGTTTATCTTACTTGCACTCGACAAGTGGCTCCTTATTGGCAAGCTCCCATGGATTCTACCCTACCACATGGCCGTTGGTTGTACCAAGCACACAGGAATCGCTCACTTAAATTAACTGACAGGAATCCACCAAGGAGAAGAGGAACAACTAAGTGTACGAAGTAATGGCAGCTGCTGGACAAAAGCACGGTACATATGAAGAGATGCTCCTCTGTTCTGGGATCATATGGCATTGTCTTATTACATGTCTTTCTGCATAACCTTGGTACAGCTGTATGTACTCAATTCCGCGGGCATGTTCTCCGACTAAGAAGGGGGGAGGAAGAATGAGCAACGAGCAACGCAACAATCTTCATTCGCATACTTGTCGAGAATTGCGACAACCGGCGGCCTTACTGACTTTGTCCCGTCTTACCTGGGGCTTTTTCTGGCCGACATGCATGCATTAGCGCTGAACTCGAGGTCTACCGGGGCGGGAACATTGCTCGAGTGGGAGCGGCTTGCTGGACCTCAGACGGAAGCTTGGCTTTGGTTCGTCCTTCTAATGCCGTACCCGTGCTTGGGCCGATGTTGTTCCCAGTACTCTGTGTTATCATCAATACGAAGAATACGCAGCTACCCGATCCCTTTGGAAGTTGCGGCAGGCAAGCACTGGTGCAAAGTAAGGTGTACTTCGTAAGGTTACAAAAGGTACTGTATCCAACTTTGGAAGCCTGAGAGCAAGGGACACGCACGTACAGACAGATGGAAGTAAGTGATCTTAATTGAAAGGAAGACAATATCGTCATCAAATCTTGGGTGCAACAAGTGGATAAAACATGAAATTATTCCATGATTCACTTATTCACTTCACCACGTCACAACCTGGGAGTTATGCTACTGGTAGCTTTTACTTGTACAGGCGTCACATGCGCGTGAACTGTAGCGGGTTGGTTGGCGGTTATCAAGAACCGAAATCCTGGTTCGAATTCCTGCACCAAACAACAACGCAAAATGTACCAAATCTCTCTGTCATGACTACTCCCTTTTTACGTTGAACTAAGCCCAATGCGCGTGATCTCGGTCTTTTCATGAACAATGGCGACTCCTGCTCAATTGGCAGAGAAAGCTCGACAAGATCGCCCAGCAGTTCCAACGATAAGGCATCATACCCCGCCCCCACTACCCCCAAGGGGACAATCCCTTCAAGCTCCTCCGCCATACTCAGAGGAGGAGGTAACAAAGAGAAGTGAACTGATTTCGGAGCAATGGCGTTCGCAGGATCCAAGGTCGTCCTCTACGCATTCTCTGGTACCTTCGGAAAACGGTCGAGATGGCCGTCGCAAGTTGTTACTTATCTATATCCATGGGTTCATGGGCAATGAGACCAGTTTTCAAAGCTTCCCAGCTCACGTTCACAATCTTCTAACCATCGCCCTCGTGGAGACCCACATAGTCCATACCAAGATTTACCCTAGGTATAAATCCAGAAAGGCTATCAATTTTGCCCGAGACGATTTTAGTACTTGGTAAGTCTTGCTGCGAAGCGATTCTACACTTGGGAGAAGTACATCACTAATGCCCGTTGCACAGGCTGCAACCTCATGAAGATGCGTCTACCGATATAATCCTGCTTGGGCATAGTATGGGAGGAATCCTATCCGCCGAGGTCGTTCTCCAACCTTCTCTATCTGCGAGTCGTCCGTTCCGCCATCGAATACTGGGGACGATCAACTTCGACACACCGTTCCTAGGCATGCATCCTGGTGTAGTCGTCAGCGGTATTGGAAGTTTGTTTCGTCCGGCACCAGATCCTCCAGGCTTAGGAGAAGGGTCATTATCATCAATGGGGCAGAGCTCGCTATCTTTGAATAGCTTGGCGACAACGTCAAATCATGGGGTTTCCTTGACAGGTTCGGATACGATGTCACAAAGAAGTGACAGCCTAAGCACAAATTCTCTTGCTTCGCCTCCGCTAAACGATCCATACTATAATGCACCGTTTCCAAACGATGTGAAGATTCCAGAACGGAAAGGCATTGATAATCTCTTACATTTCATCAACAAACATGCAGAAGGTGTTGGCACGAGGGGGAAACTTAATGGCCTCACCTCGGCAACCACAAATTACTTTATGTCTCATATAGAATTTGGTGCATGCCTGGCTGATTATCCCGGGATGATGAATCGTTATTCTAGATTGCGCAGCTTAGAAGATGTCAACGGGTTCTCTGGAAGTACTGAATCTGGCAATGGCAAGGAGCGTAGAAGGTTCGTCAACTACTATACTGCCAGCACAGGGCGACTCAAAAAGCCGAAAGTCAGTGCGAGCCCAGAGGCAAAGAGTGAAGATCCTCCGGAAGCTGGATTGAGTAGTCTTAGTTTGGAAACTACTCGAGACGACCCTCCCATAACAGTACCTAATGAAACTACACAAGAGCTCAATAACGATCTGGAGAATTTAGAATCTGTGCTGCATGTCGAAGAGCAGATCCATAATCTAGGTGAGGATTCGGGTGTTCAAGACAGTATCCCCAACTCTCCTGAGATGCAACACATCGATTCAATTCCAATCAATGAGGACGACATAGAGCTCAATGCTATCTCGTCAAGTGCTGAATTAGCTGTAGATTCTGAAACAGTTGTACAACAGGTGTCCAGCGAAGTTCCACTTCCGCCACTTCCAGATGTTCCGACTGAGCCACCTCCAATCGATCTGAGTCTTTATACAGACAAGGACGCTCGGAAGATTGCGGAGAAGGAACAAAAACGTCTTCTGAAGGCATACAACCAAGCCTTAAAAGATCGAGATAGTGCCTTGAAGGATCGTCGAAAGCTTATTGAGAAGCGTGAGAAGAAAGCTCGGCAAGAGCAAGAGAAACAACTCAAAGTTCAGGAGAAGCAACGATTGAAGGATGAAAAAGAAAAAGAAAAGCAGTTAATGATGCGGGAGAAGCAGCGGCTCAAGGAAGAGAGAGAAGAAATTCGAAACGAAACAGTAAACTCTCGATCTGATAAAGGCAATGAGGCCAAGAGCAAGGCAGAGAAGCCCAAGAAGGACAAAAAGTTTTGCATGCTTCCACCGGAGTCAGGAGGCATGAGAGACGTATGCTGGGTGAGGGTTTATATGGAAGGCGTCGATGAAGTTGGTGCGCATTGCGGTCTTTTCTTTCCCGGACCTCAGTACGAAAGCTTGGTTGGAAATGTTGGTGAGAGAATCGAGACATGGGTAAAGGAAGATGCCATGAGAAGGGGTGGGCAACCGGTCTCGTAACTGGATTGAAGTTCTCCGTAAATAGCTACGCCGGATACTTTCAGCATACCCATGATGTTGAGTTTAGAGATAACGTCAATCTCCACGCATTAGGATCGGTACCGGTTGGCAACATCTGAAGGAAGTTCCAGAGATCATTTTAGTAGTCCTATTGAAGCTACAACGACAATGCCTACTGCCTGACTCTAAATATATTCAAGCATCTCGCCCACAGAACACCGCTGTCTTTGCCTAGAACTATTCGAGCACATCATAAATACATTGACCAGGATATAACTTGACTTCTAGGCAGTATGGGTAGACCTCAGCCCCGCCAGCGCAGCTCACCTTAGCAGTAACCAGGTCTAGTTCCCTTTTCGTTTGTATGCATTCTTCAACTTCTTGGATACACGCGTGAAGTAGGAATGGCATTACCCTTCCTAACTACTTCACTCTTGCTATGTAGAAGCTGTTGATGAGACGTACAAGATAGGCCTCAACGGTTGAATAGGGCCCATGCACTTGGATTAGTCGCAACTGAAAGACAACATTTCCTGGGTCTTCTCTGCCCAGTTAGGACTGCGCCGTCAAGTGCCAGTAGGATCTTGTTAATATGCTGTGCATAATTGTATTTATGAATGAGAGAGGTGACAGAGATCTCGATAGGAAGCTGTCGATGGATACAACCGCAGATCACATTGTTCATCAAAATAAGTGAGGTTGCGGGATAGTATTCATCGACTTGATAGTGAAGGAAAGAATGCCGAGACTGCAGTAGGGATTCGATTGAATCTGCTAGGTTCTTTAGAGAATCCAGCCATTGGCGTCATCTCAAAGACATTCAACCCCACAGTCGCCAAGGATCTACTGTATCAACCAAAGATACGAACATGCATACATTTGGCCCCAGAGAGGAAAACGTTATAATACTCATGAGTAGTCAACAACCATTCTACTATTCCTGATCCTTTCTTTTTGGATCAATGTGCGACCACTGATATGAATTGCGTTGACCAACAATACCGAAATGGCGTCTCAAGCTTCCAATTCCTATGCCCTTCCCAATGCTCTTCCGCATAACTCGACCGCAAACCCGTCTCCTGCACCGAATACCTCGACGCAACCCTGGCGCAATCGTCTCAGTTCCATGGTCTCCAATGCCACGACGTCTACAGCCAACAATCATAATACGGAGGAGGATCATGTCTTGCATACGGCGAATACAAATGCATCAACAAGGACTCGACACGTCCCGAAGTGGTACAAGGTGCGCTTGTTCAAGGGAATGATCGATGATGTGAAGAGGAGAGCTCCGTATTATTGGAGTGATTATAGAGATGCATGGGATTATAGAGTGGTACCGGCTACGATTTATATGTATTTCGCGAAGTATGTCAACCTTTGGGGGCTCTTACGACACGTCGGGTTGGGACGAACAGAAACATTGGCTAACCCAATGGCAGTATCTTACCTGCGCTGGCTTTCTCATTGGATATGTGAGTACTCTTGAATAGCTTGGGTAGGTCGACATACTGATTCGTTACAGGTTCACGAAAACAAATATGAGTTATGGGGTCAATGAAGTGTTGCTTGCATCGGTTTTGGGCTCGGTTGTCTTCGCAGTATTCGCTGCACAACCTCTGGTCATTGTGGGTGTTACAGGACCAATCACTGTCTTTAATTAGTGAGCGCCGCAGTGTATTAATGCAAAGGAATGGTGCTGATACGATTTAGTACCGTTTACGATATCATTGTCCCGACTGGAGCAAACTACTTTGCATTCATGGCACTAGTTGGATTGTAAGCTTCTGTCTTGCTTATAGGAACACCAGGTACATTCATACTAATAGGTGAATAGATGGTCGCTGTTGATGCATTGGATACTTGCCATAACCAATTCCTGCAATGCACTCCGATATGTAACTCGGTTCTCCTGCGATATCTTTGGATTTTACGTTGCCTTCATTTATCTTCAGAAAGGTATTCAAGTGCTCACACGCCAGGGATCCGACGAAGCTTTTTATCTTTCCATCATCGTAGCATTGCTCGTTCTTGGATTTGGGTTCTTCTGCGGCGTTATCGGCGACAGTCCTTTGTTTCAGCACTACATTCGAGTTTTCATCAAGGACTATGGCACGCCTCTTACGATTATCTTCTTCACCGGCTTCGTGCATATTGGTAAAATGGCTGATGTCAATCTAAGCACATTGCCTACGAGCAAAGCTTTCTATCCAACCCTTGATAGGGGATGGTTCGTACATTTCTGGGATGTTAGAGTTTCGGATGTGTTCATCGCTATTCCATTCGCTATTCTGCTTACGATTTTGTTTTATTTTGATCATAATGGTACGCTAGATTTGTACTCACACTTCATAAATGCTTTCACTAACGGTCATGCAGTCTCTTCATTGATTGCCCAGGGCACTGAATTCCCACTTCGGAAACCAGCAGGATTCCATTGGGACATCTTCCTCCTGGGCCTCACTACGGGCGTCGCTGGGTTACTCGGCATCCCATTTCCGAATGGACTTATCCCGCAAGCTCCCTTCCATACCAACTCTCTCCGCGTCACCAAACTGGTTGCAGATACCGATGAATCCGGGGAATCAAAGGGTCATTTAACTACAGTTACTTCGCACATTGTCGAGCAACGAGTTTCTAACCTTGCTCAAGGCCTCCTGACGCTAGGCACAATGACTGGCCCTCTACTTGTTGTCTTGCACTTGATCCCACAAGGTGTACTTGCCGGTTTGTTCTTCGTCATGGGTGTACAAGCTCTTCTGGGCAATGGCATTACTCTCAAAATCCTATTCCTCGCCAAGGACGCTTCCTTAACCCCGTCTTCTGATCCACTTCGCCACCTTCGCCGATCAGCTGTCTGGATATTTGTCGCAATTCAACTATTCGGATTTGGAGCTACCTTCGCCATCACACAAACTATTGCCGCGGTGGGATTCCCGGTTATCATCTTGGCGCTGATACCAATTCGGACTTGGGTTTTGCCGAAGTGGTTCACCAAGGAGGAGTTGAATGTTCTTGATGGGCCGACCGCAAGTCCATTCACGATGATCAGCGTGGGTGGAAATTATGGAGAGGAGACGGAATCAGATGTTACTCATACTGGGGAAAGGGCTAGCGAAGGGGGGATTTTGATTTGTGGGGAGGAGAATCGACAGGATAATGGGAAGGGGGTGTTGGCAGATGATAGCGATGAGGGACGAGCGGAGAGAGGGGAGTTCTCTGCTGGGATGACGAGGAGGAGAGAGAGTTGGAAAGGGGAAGGGAGGAGTGGGAGATTGGGTGAGAATATGGAGATGCAGAATATAGGGATGAGTAGGAGAAGTGTTAGTCGGCAGGAATAAATCTGCATAAAAAGGATATTTTTGTATAGTCCTGGTACCGGGTATATAAGGGAATAAGGTATAATGAGCTGCAATGGCCAAATTGTATACATCTACAAAAAGAGATATCAGAAGAAGCATGAACTGCCGGGAGTATTTATTGGCCATCTTCACCAGTATCAGGTACATCATAAACACAACCCGCAGAAGCTAATCTAGTTTTAAGTATCTCTCGTGCAGTACATTCATTTTCCTTGGGCATAGCTGAGATTGAATTCTCGTCAAACTCTCGTCTATACTATCCACTAATAAATATACTAAGTATCTATCTGACTATCTCCAAACTTCGATATTCAGCCAAAATATACACTGTTGAGATCTCTACTCTGGCAGCTATATGTATTACTTCTTGATGTCCAACTTTGACCGACACTGCTAGGTGTATAAGTTCTTAATATTTAAATTTTATTTGAACAATTAGAAATTTAAAATTGGTCGGATAGCTAGTATGTACACCCACTGGTGATCCTCAAGCCGAAGCTTCAAGTAATTTGATCAACTCCTTTGCCATCGACTCTGCAAAATCCTTGCTATTAACATCCTCTTCACGCCTAACAACCTCAATACCACTCCCTTCCAAACCCCTTTCAATTTCCCCAAATAATTGTCTATCTGCTTCCTCATCATAGAACGCTCCCCCTTTCACAGCCAACATACTTGTGCCTCCTTTCGGCAACCAAACCTTCGTTTTCCCTACCTCCCTACACTTCCCCCTCAACCTCTCCGCAATAAACCTCCCGATCTCCGCACTCTCCTCCACGCTCGCCCGCATCAGCGTCACGTCCGGATTATGCTGCACCAGGGTCCTGTCCTCCCGGCGCCACCTCTCTGGCACGCTATCCCTCGGCCCAAAATTCACACACTCGCACGCGCCTACGCTCACGATCTGTGGGATTCCCATCTCCGCGGCCGCGGACAGTCGTTCGGACCCAGCTGATAATACGCCCCCGCAGATGTGGTCGGCGATTTCTGTCGTGGTGACGTCCAGGATGCCGGAGATGCGCTGTTCGCGGATTAGCCGCTCCATCGCGCGGCCACCGGAGCCCGTGGCATGGAAGATGTAGAGCTCGTAGGAGGGGTGGTGGGTACGGAGGTAGGAGGTGATGTGCGAGACACAGGGGGTGGTTATGCCGAACATGGTTATGGCGATGGCGTTCTTTTTTGGTTCTTCCGTTTCGACGCTCTGGGTGCCTTTCCAGTATGATGCTGCGGCGCCGGCGATCATTCCTGCGGCGTTGTCGAGGATTCCGTTGAGAATTGTGTTGGTGCCGGCAATGTCGACGACGCTGTACATCATTGTGATGTCAGTTTCGCCGATGTACGAGGCTGTGTTTCCGCTTGCCATGGTGGAGATGATGAGTTTGGGGAAGCCAATGGGTAGGGCATTGCGCATGATGGATGCGCATATGGAGGTTCCTCCTGATCCTCCTAGGCCGATGATTCCATGGAAGATATGCCTTTGATAAAGGGAGCGCACGAATTCAGTGCTGTGGTGCGTGATATGAGTTATATATTCGTTGCGTGTGAAGGAGCTATAATCCTGGGAGTCATCATGAAGGATATCGGATTGGGTGAAGTTGATCTCGGAGATGGTGGTGTTTGGTGTTCGCCCTATGTCGGCAAGGAGAACAGCGCAGTTAAAGTGACCGTTGATTTGAGCTCGAAGATATAGAACCTCTTCGAGTTTCGAGTCACAGGTTCCGAGGAGAAGAACGGTTGGTTGTGACATTTTGATAGTGTGTGATAAACGTGCACCCTTCTTCCCTGGGGTCAATATCGGACGAAGAGTGTTCTCATGTATCGAGAGATCGTCTTTGAAATACGTTGCACATACAATCCGAACTGGGCTCGTTCTAAGCAACCGTACCACAAGAATGAAACTCCTGCCTGGTTTGATTTACGGTGCGGTAAATGTTCGACGCAATATCAAACTTCAATAAAGCGCAGCTGGAGAGGCTTAAATGGATACACCAAGAGAGCCCCGCCATAGCTGCACGCTTGAATACCATTCGGAAGCGGTGCGTTCGAATGTTTTTAGGGTTGAGGGAACCGTTAGATCGACGTGAAATGCGGGGGAATAACGTCAACTCTCCACACGAGATTACAGGGGTTAGCAACCCCGCTACCAGGTGAAGTTATCACAAGAAGTGCAGCAGAGTTAAAGTCAAGCCAACAGGAACTCGATTAACTTTCACGCATTAACACATCCCACAGTCTAGTCATTTCTTTGCTATCTACCTGCATATCCTCCACAGCTCCAATGACGAAAGCTACAACTCGTGACATCGTCCTCGGACGATTGAAGGATGCTGTCAAGAACAAGAAAATAATCGTCGGAGCAGGGGCTGGTACGAAAAAAGAACCCTTTTACATAAAACGTAATGATTGTGGCCACTAACATGTTTTTAAAGGAATTGGACTTTCAGCAAAGTCCGTCGAAGCAGGTGGTGCAGACCTCATCATCATATACAACTCTGGACGATTCCGCATGGCAGGCCGTGGCTCTCTAGCCGGTCTAATGCCATATGGTGATGCCAACCAAGTGGTCCTCGAGATGGTAAAATTCTCTTTCACACTACCAATCCAACCCCTACCAACTACTTAACTAACCAAACCACAGGCATCGGAAATCCTCCCCATAGTCCAAGACACCGGAGTCCTTGCCGGCGTCTGCGCCACCGACCCCTTCCGCAGCATGTCCTCATTTCTCACCCAGCTCAAGACCCTCGGGTTTTGCGGCGTGCAAAATTTCCCCACCGTCGGACTCATCGATGGACGATTTCGCGCTAATCTAGAGGAAACAGGAATGGGCTACGACAAAGAAGTCGAGATGATCCGTCTTGCTCACGAAATGGATTTACTTACCACACCCTATGTGTTTAATGAAGAAGAGGCAGAGAAGATGACGAAAGCGGGTGCGGATGTACTGGTAGCGCATATGGGGCTGACGACATCGGGGACGATAGGGGCGGGGACGGCGACGAGTTTGGATGAATGTGTGGAGTTGATCCAGAGAATTAGGGATGCGGCGGTGAGGGTTAGAGAGGATGTTATTGTGCTGTGTCATGGGGGGCCGGTGGCGGAGGTGAAGGATGTGGAATATGTGTTGGAGAGAACGAAGGGGATTCATGGGTTTTATGGAGCGAGTAGTATGGAGAGGTTGCCGGTGGAAATAGCTATTAGGGACAATATGAAGGGATTTAAGGAACTGAAGATTCGTGAGTAGGAACGGAGTAGAAAGCATATGTATCATAGTTTTTGGGTGCTCATGATAAGAAATTAGAACAGGAATACATTCTTGTCTTATCTATGCAGTTTGTTGTACTCTCGACTTGAATGAATCACTGTAGTCAGAAAGCATGCTCACGAGCTCAAAGCCCTTCCGACCAACTAACCCTCTAGAGAAAGTAAAACTAGTATAGAACTATGCTCCTAGCGGAATAATTATTAGTCTTAACAGATACATCTGAACAATCTCCAACCATTCCGATGCACCCGTGGAAATCTCTCGTACCAAACTTTTAAAGACGGCCATGTAAATTCGCAGTAATGTGATGTCTGAAATCTAGTTGAGAAGGAGTAGCAAAGCTAGCAACCTACATGCTTGACAAAGGTATGTAAGATCTATTCTGGTATACAGCTATGTACATCACAGTACACTCCCGTACATGTTCAACCACATCTAACGGAGTTTTGCATCCCAACCTCAACCTTCACCCCCAAAGCCAGCAGGTCTCCTCTTCCCTTCATTCTCCGGCAAAATCGCCATAACCTTATAGACCTTCCCCATGCCCGACCCACCCTTATCAATCAATCGCTTCCAACCACCCTCAATCCTCTTCTTATCCTCCTCACTCTTCACTCCCTGAACCAGCACCTCCCCCCTCTTCCTAATCCCCATCATCTCCAACCAATCTCCCTGCTCCACCGGCCCATGCACCTCGACCCCCTCGCTTGCATTCATCGCCGCCTCTGCCAGTGCCATAAAATCAACATCTGCACTCAGATCCACTAAGCCCGGTTCGCTGAGAGGGGAAACCGCCCGATGGGATTTTATACCGCGGAGGGAGTTTGTTGGGATGGTATCGCTAGGTCCGTAGTCGAGGATGAGCGCGGCGCCAGAGGGGTTTGGTTTGGGGATTCGGGGAGAGCCACCAATGCGGGAAGCGAATTCGCCAACGATGGTGTGGGATTCGGGGGAGATTTCGATGAGGGAGCCAGGGATGTTTTTCAGGGCTTTGTAGCGTGGGGAGATTTCGGGAAGGTAGAGAGAGTGAGGGGTGGAAGCGTGGGAGAGAGTGAGTTGGAATTCGGGGACTGCGGAGGAGGATTGTAGGGATTTAGGGGTACCCAGGGTGGTATGAGTTGAGTCTGGGGGCGCGGGTGAGACGACCATTTCACGCCATTGAGGAGTTTTGGCTATGGATGATTTAGAAGAGGGAGAGAGTTGATGGGTGCCGGTTGGGGTTTGAATTGTATTTGGTTCTGTGGCGTTGGGATTTGGTGGTACAGATTGGAAAGCGTGGATGGGAAGAGCATCGAAGAATTCATGAGCAACTATGAATGGAGTTTTGCTTGGATCTAGAAGAACTTAATCACAGACCGGAGTTTGAATTCTGGGCTCATTTACCTGAAGGAACAAATTTTATATTCTCTGTCCATATAACGGGAATATTTCCATACTTGCTTATACATCTATAACCAGCCTCTATCTCTTCCATCTTATTGTCCCCGCACAAAAGCTGTTTCTGAGCATCTCTCAAAGCGGGACTTGCTTCTACCATATATACAGCATTGATACTCTGAGCCAATGGCTTGAATATCGTGAAAGTCTAGATAGCAGATTAGTATGAAGTTTGAAAAACATATTATAGCCCAACCATACCCGTAACATATCAGCCATCAACGTGCCCCTCCCGGGACCTATCTCAATCAACTCCACACCTTTCTTCTTTCCCTGCCCAATCCATTCCGAGACAAACCATATGCCCACCAGCTCCCCAAAGACTTGCGAGATCTCCGGCGAAGTTATGAAATCTCCGCTCCGACCGAATTGATCTCGTCCCTCTTGCTTCGAAGTATAATATCCTCCTACATCAGACGTTAAGCACATGCGCATGAATGATGCCAGAGGAATTGGTCCAGTAGCCTAGCATCCGAATCAGCAATTGTGTTTTGCCATACCTTCACTTGAGAAATCAATACCGTAATAGCTTCATGAAGTTGGTTTGCAAGTGGCGTAGAGAATGACCTCGTCTCTGTTGATAACCGTCTCAGGCCCGAGTATAAAGTCGCATTCCTGCACCTCGTAGAACCACACAGAGCAGCTCGCGTCTGCAATAGCAATCTAGACCTCATCTTGGTCCTTTCAAAATATATCAGCACATAGCGTTGTCTTTAAAGTCCTGCCTCCAAGGATATGAAAGAAAGAGCTGCAACACTACAAAAAAAAGTTCAAGCCCTTGTCGCCTCGCCTCGCCTCGTCGTCATTGCGATAACTTCCCGATACTTCCCCAAAAAGTCCAGTACCTTTCAAACCAAAAAATCTCTTTTCTTAATCTGCGCAATTGGCAATTATGGCTAGCAAGAACAAATCTCGCTGGGCAGATGACGAAGAAGACGCCGCGCTCGAAGCCCAACGCAAGCTCGAAAAGGAAGAAAAGAAACGATTAAAAGCCGAGAAGCAGCGCAAACTCGATGAACAAGCTGCTGCTGCTGCTGCCGCAGCAGCTCAAGCTCAAGCTCAAGCTCAAACCGAACGCCCTTCCAAACGAAGGAGACTTTCACCCTCTCCTACCACAGATGCTCCTCACCAAAGAGAAGAACTTCCCCCAGCGAAACTCCTCCGATTCCCTACCATAAGCTGGGGAAAATGTCGCAGTGTGGAAGATTATGAGAAATTGAACGATATAGAAGAGGGAGCCTATGGATGGGTATCGCGCGCCAAGGACAGTCGGACGGGAAAAGTCGTTGCGCTGAAGAGGCTGAAGATGGAGAATGCGCAGGATGGAGTGCCGGTTACAGGACTAAGGGAGATACAGACGTTGATGGATTGTGAGCATGAGAATATTGTTAGATTGAGAGAGGTGGTTGTTGGGGAAGATACGAGTAAGATTGAGAAGTATGTTTTCTATTCTAAGCTTCCCTTTCCTGTTATACTTTTTGTTTTCTCTGTTGTGAAGGCTAGATTGATAGCTAACACGTTCTACCCATCACCAGTATATTCCTCGTCCTCGACTTCCTCGAACACGATCTCAAAACGCTCCTCCTCTCCCTCCCCGAACCCTTCCTCCCCTCCGAACTCAAACTCCTCCTCCATCAACTCGCCCTCGGCGTCGCCTACCTCCACTCAAACTACATCCTCCACCGCGACCTCAAAACCTCCAACCTCCTCCTCTCCAACCGCGGCGTATTAAAAATCGCCGACTTCGGCATGGCGCGGTATTGCGGCGATCCCGCACCCAAAATGACCCAATTGGTCGTCACCCTCTGGTACCGCAGTCCGGAGCTGCTCCTCGGGGAAGAGCGCTACGGCACACCGGTCGACATGTGGAGTGTGGGGTGCATCTTCGGGGAGCTACTTAGCAACGACGCTCTACTCGAAGGCAAGAACGAAGTCGATCAGCTGAGCAAGATCTTCGAACTGTGCGGGCTACCGGACGAGAAAACCTGGCCGTCATTCAAACGTCTCCCGAACGCTCGTTCGCTCCGCCTTCCCACAACCCTCAACCCCAAAACGCAAGGCTCGGTCCTGCGGGCCAAATTCCCCTTCCTTACCTCGGCGGGCTCATCGCTGCTCCAATCCCTACTCAGTCTGAACCCGAAGAATCGACCGAGCGCGAAAGAAGTGCTGGAACACGAGTACTTTAGAGAAGACCCGAAGATGAAGAGCCGGGATATGTTTCCTACGTTCCCGAGCAAGGCTGGGCTGGAGAAGAGGAGGAGGAGGAATACGCCGGATGCGCCGATTAGAGGCGAGGCGAAGGGGTTGGGTGGTGTGCTGGATTTCAGTGGGGTGTTTGGGGGAAATGGGGGAGCGGATGGAGAGCAGGAAAGGGGGGCTGGATTTAGTTTGAAGCTTATTTGAGGAGGGGGCGGGGTGAAAGATTACTTTCTGAAGGTCTATGGAGGAGAGGTTAACTGTATGTATATGATATGGAAATAGACGTGCACAGGACACAATGGAAGGACCGGTGGATATACCAATTTGCATACTAATCTCGAGCCTCTCATATTTCACCGCTGCATAATCACACGTCTATCGGCGGAGCTTGATGGAACCATATAAATAGATATCAGATGAATATTACATGGTAGTTTACTCTCCATCATTCATTACTTATAAGCCTCTACCTTTGCCCTGCTATCTATGCATCCACATAATAAAAAGATCCTCAATCCATAAAATGCACACCTCCATATTCAGATGTGAGCTCCAAAAACACCATTACCCCAAACCCATAGATGTAGATTGCTCATTTTTGAGAAATCTTCAATGTTAACCCAAAGGAGTGTTCCAAATGCATCCAGCCTACCCCTGCCCATATGTCTTAAATGCTTCTGTTTCTTCTCTTATCTCTTTTCTTTTCTGAACTTCGTGCTCCCGTAAGAAAAAAAAAAAATAAATAGGGCATATTTTTATGCATGGTTCATTACCAAACAACACCCGTTCCGCTGACGAACCATGTGAAGCTCATCACAGTGACAACAGTCATACCGAACATTAATCCTAGTGCTTTCCTTTCCATGTCAGATAACGCACCACTGCAGGTAGGACAGGTCCAATCGCTCAGAGGTGTGTAAGGCTGTGGGGAGTACATCCCGAAAGTATAGGTGTTGTAGACAGCCAAATAACCTGGTTGGGCGGTCGCGCTGATACTACTTGCTGCATCGTAGATAATTAGAGTGTAGGTCTGCGTCAACAATGGGTTTCCAACGGCAGTAGACTGATATGCACCCGTGTCCCATGTTACAGCTCCCGTGGAGTTCCCAACGGTCTGGTTCATGGCAATGGGATAGAGAACGCTGTTGGCGGTACATGTGGCCATGACATTGACAGCAGTTGGGGTAGCGAGAAGAGAGGTGTAGTTCCAAGCAAATGTGACATAATCTCCAATCTTAAAATATGTAGTCGTGGTTGCAGCAGGAATCAACATGGAGATTCCTCCAGCTGGGTTTGTTGCATCGAATGTAGTGGTGTGTGTGCCATTTTTGAGACCCGTGGCTGTGACTTTGGACCCGGATTTACTGGTAGTTTTGGCTGTAGAAGTCGTTTTCGACCCTGAGTCTGTTGCCGTGGCGGATGCTGAAGAGTCGCTGTTCGATCCTGATGGCGTTACAGATGCTGTAGCACTGGCTTTCGGGGCAGTTGTCGCACTAGCAGATGGTGATTCTTTGGACTGTTAGTATGCAAACATTAAGGATCTGCAATTAGCGAGATTCTCACCACTCTGAGAAGCAGTTGATGAACTGTCGTCCCGTCGTACTATCACTGCATCTAAATCGGGAAACCATTTCGGCCATGGATATGCTGCAACAAAAGTCGAAAGACACAGAAGAATGATGGAATAAAGTTGGAATGATCGTTGAGGCCGCATCGTGTTTGTTGATATTTCTCAAATGCCTCCAAATGGCTCGAAATGTGCCTATTATCTCCTTGGAAATCTCCTCTCAGGAGGCCCTTAGTATATTTTGTCGTACAGCAACTATCTCAGCAATTGTTTCGTTTCTTCTCGTAACATCCAATCGGTGAGGATGTAGGGGGTGTTTTGTTGTTTCAATTTCTCGACCTCTTAGTCCGAAATGGACTCTGGGAGGCTGTACAAGAGAAAAAAGAAAAGGAGGCGTTCCAATGGATCCGTATTGCTGTTGTTCTTTCTCCGACCGAAACGAGTGAGGTCGTGGTAAAAAGCGATAGTATTTGCAAAAACGTGCAACACTTTTTGTGAAGAAAAACAGAAAAATGCAAACGACGGTAATGGGTAACGGGGAATTTTGTTGTCGAGAGGTAAAGGAGAATACGAGTTGGGTTGAGAGTGCTTAGGGTGGTGCTTGGCTACAGTAGGAATGAGTCTCCATGGGCATGGGGCACGAGCATGGGTTGCACCAGTTGATGGACCCACCAGCAAAGCCGAATGTCTTGGATTGAGCATTACACGTGCTTCCGTATTAATAAGTTGATCCAAGCAACTACTTCGTAACTCAATATCCCGTGATATGAGTGGTCGGTCTATGGAAATCCCGTAATCCCGTAATCCCGCATTGAAGTAGCCAGCTATCCGAGCCACCTTTATAAATTTTGGTATGCAGAGGTAGGGGAAGGGGAAAGGAGGCAATGCAATGCTTGACGATGATTTTCCACGCACCCGGCGATGCTTTTCGTTAAGCTTCTTCGCTCGAGCTTGTGATTCGCGCATCCGGGCTGGTGCGGGGGTCAAATACGGGTCTATTAATAGACCAACTTCTAGTCCGATATTCACGCCACCACATCCGGCACCTTTTTTAACGAACCAGTCAAGTGCTATGCATATGGTGAACACGAACCGACATCTACTTTGGTGGTATATCAACACCGTACAGTCTCAGCTGGGCTGTTATGTTTAGAAGATTCCGTGATCGAGTCTTGATACTTAATACTTAACACTTAACACCAAAAGGCGAATCGTCGACTCTCTCACAGTAGAGCAACTGCTCAGAGAAGAAACCGCGTCGACTAGGGTTAATTCGAATCCTGCATGCAGCCGCCGAAGAACCAATTCCATATCGTCACACAAAGGATCCAGAACAGCGACTGTCGCCTGGATTGATAAATGGGCAAGGCAAATCTTGACCTTAATGTGGTAGCCTGAAGGACCTTCAGGCCCGGAGTTGGGTCGAGCAACCTTCGGATGGGCGGTCACTATCCGGGGAAGATTATTGAGATGACGGGTATTCCACAGTGGGCATTCGGTTGGGAAGTACGTGGCCATATCTCACATCAGAACGTGTTCTACGAACCCGATATCTGGATCATACCAAAATGTGTGTATGTTAATGTAAACTGGACAAGTGCGGACGGTCGACTTAACAACCCTTCCAAAAGCACATGCTACTGTTTAACGCCCGCCAGGACCACGAGCATCAACCTTTCCTCCCACGGAATCCATCCAACTATCACAGTTAGAATCGGCGCTATTATCCATGCCGCCACTCTCAACTTTTTGAACAGCACCATCCACGCATACCACCTCAACACCCTCGCTGGACTCCCGCCCTCCTTAAACCGCGGAGACTCGCCCCCTTCTCCCTTCTCTCTGGTGACCAAAAACTCACACAAAATCGGCCAGCCCATCTCTGGCCTAAGCTCCAAGGACTTCTTCCCCTTTGCTCTTCTTCCCGCCCATCAACCGCCTGACCCCCTCATTGTGCCTCAAAACCCCCTCTTTCAACTTTTCTCTGTTCATTTACTCCCCGTCCTTTAATAACATTAGAACCGTGATTGATTCCTCCCCTTCTTGTCAGCACTTACTGTGGCAGTTTTCGGCACTGAGGACGACTTCTTTCACACGGTAGGGGTAATAGCCTAACTGAGTGAGAGCGATATACATAGCTTTCCGAGTGTGTCAGCTATTCAATTCTTGAGAGAGATGGTGCAAGTGCAAGTGCGGGCCTGCTGTTGCTGTCCGTGAAAGACCAAGGTAGAGAATTTTCATCTCTTTGGGTCTGCTTGAGGCCATGGCCAATTCATCGATTTCTCTCATGTTGAGTGTTAGCAGCGAGTGTCAAACACTTTTTCTTCCTAATGTAGGGTTGGAGATGCTTTAGTATAGTTCTTGGGATAGGTAGCTGATTTAGAAGATCAAGAATGATGGGTAGATAGTCTCTACTCAACTCACAATTTTGAATAAATAAGAAGCAGCATTGCACAAGCACTGGTATCATCACGGTCTCAGACTAAGACTCTTATAACATGGGTTTATCGTAATACATGAAAGTCTCCGTAGGCATATAAACTTCTACATCGTTAAAACTCCAATTTTCCCTTTGAACGAGCAATATAACTCCGCCTTCCTAATCTTCAAGGCACACTGCGAAACTTGGAATCTTGACAACTTGCGGATTCTCCCCTATAATACTTTCCCACTTAGCTATACTTATCTCTATATCGCAAGTAAGCTGAGAACAGACATCAAGAAGTTACTTACGATCACAATCTTGAGTCCTTCCTTCCTCATGAACAGCCACTCTGATACATTACCTTATGACATCTATACATTGATCTTCTTACTACTGTACTGCCATGAGCCGCCGCGGCTTGCCATGCTAGGTATTTCTAAATCATTCCTGCCTGAATACTATCACTCCCAACATACCATACCATTCAAGCGACCATGCCCGTCAAAACAGCCACCAAAAATAAAACAAACCTCCACAAGTTAACTGAAATGAAAACGGACATATATACATACAATTTCAACCCACTCGCCATCTACTATCCTTATGAACCCAGGAAACAAACAAACAAACAAAACACTCCATCCACATCCAGCACCTGCAGAAAGAAAGCTCACCACAACCCGCCTCCCCCTCCCCCCGCCGGCTCAAAATTTCCAACAAACCCAAACCTCCCTCCCTCTCAGCTCCATCTTTCTCACCCAAAAACTACACTCCAATTCTCTTCCCCCGTCTCCCTTCCCCGCGGCAAACCCCCTCTATCAACCCTCCCCGCCCTTACCATCCGTCAGCATCCATCCATAAAGCCTCTACAACCCCCTCCCCCTCCACTCCCACCAAACACGATCAAAGTCTACAAAACAGGTTCCAGGAGGAGGAAGAGGAAGAAGAAGAAGAAGAAGAAGAAGAAGAAGAAGAAGAAGAAGAAGAAGAAGAAG